>JBBDGP010004122.1:0-188521 GCA_037952835.1 Lithobates septentrionalis | reverse complement strand
GAATATCAGTGGTGTGTATGAAAATATGGTCTATACGTGCGTATGTTCTGTGAGGGGCTGAGTAGTGAGTATAGTCTTTAGCACTAGGGTTCAACTCTCTCCATACATCAATCAGACCCAAAGAGTGTATAAGTTGAGCAATACGAAGGCTCTGATTGGGGGGTCTTTTGAGCCTCGAAATGCTTTTTGTTGATTTGTCCAGCATATGGTCAAAAGCAATATTAGAGTCTCCTCCCATGATCACTTTGCCCTCCAAATGTGGGGAGAGCGAATTGAGCATAGAAGAGAAGAAAGAAGCCTGTCCCTTGTTAGGAGCATAGTACGATACTATGGAGAGAGTTGCACCGTTTATCTGGCCTTTCACAAGTATATATCTCCCCTCTTCGTCCTTAATGGTTTTGGTCAGAGAAAATTGTGAGCGTTTGGAGATAAGTACAGCTACTCCTCTTTTTTTGTCATCTGCGTTAGCCAAATAAAAGGTGGGATAGTTACGGTGTAGGAATGATGGATTGAAAGATTTAGGGAAGTGAGTCTCTTGGATAAGTATAACGTCCAATCCTCTGGAATGGTAGCTATGAAAGGCTTTGCGCCTTTTAACTGGGGAGTTTAGTCCCTGAGCATTGTGGGTTGCGATGTTAAGAGATGACTGTGGGATACGTTCGTCAGCCATGGACATTATGAGAGGTATTCGACAGTAAAAAACGGTTTCTTACCCAATCCAGGGTTAGGGCTTCATCTGTCCCTGGACCATAGTCTTGGTTGTGGGTTTTCGGGTATTTTGCTTGTTCAGCTCCCCTCGAAGGTGCCTGGGTGGGAGAGAGAAAGGGTGGGGAAAAGAGCAGGACAGAAAGTAGCAGAAAAAAGAAATAGAACCAACTGAAAGAGAAGGAATCCAGTGTGTAAATAGAACAGTGGATCCTTTGAATGCAGGATCAGATACCTGCACTGAGTCCCTAAGATAGGGGGCTCAGTAAAATATGGACGACCCAAAATAGGGTCGTAAGTCTATTGTGACCAAGGGGTAAAATTTCCTCTAGGTTACAATAGGTGGGGTGGCATGTAGAGCCGCTCCGGCCACAGAGCATTTGTTATAAACAATGAGAAGACAAAAAAAGTAAAAATAACTAAGAGAGCTAAAGGAGAACTCTCCCTATAGCAAGAGTTAATAGTAACTGAACATGAGCGACTTAGAGTGTTATTCAAGTACCTTCTCTAAATAAAAGGGGTAAGCTCGCCCTTGTAAACTGAACAGAGAAAAACTAGTGCAATCTGTATATACTATAAACAAGAGAATGACCTGCGTCATATCATGTTGGATAAATCTGTTATGCAAATTAAAACAGTACAGGGTGTGTCGGGAAGGAGGTGGGAAGGGAAGGGAGAGGGGGAAGGGAAGGGGAATGGGAAGGGGGAAGAGGATTGGGGGGGGAAAGATTTAGGGGGAAATCGGGAAGTTCCCAGATAGGGCTTAGACCTGAGACCTAGAGGGAAGGAATAAAAATTAGTGAGTCTTTGGCAGTCCTTTTAAGGTGAAGGGAAAGTCTGCATTTGGTGCTTCGGAGGATAATGGCAAAAAAAAAAAAAAAGGTGAAAGGTAGCCAAAGTGGGTCGGGTCTTGAAAAAGACCATGGGTGTGTAGGAGAAGCTTCTACACATTTCCTGTATGGAGATTTGATCTACGTGCGAAGGTGGTAACCGAGTTCATCTGGGGGGCATGGATTCCCGTTGTTTCTTTGTTTGCTGTTTCACCCATAGTGGGGTAAGGGGGCTGCTTGGAGGTGGCCTTTTGGACGAATTTGGTCGATTTTCCATATTGTGCTGGGGAATATCTTGAGAGATTAGCCCAAGGCGAAGAAGCAGTTGCTCACCCATTTGGAAATTCGAAAAGCCGTATGATTTCTCTTTGTAGTTGAATTGTAGTCGGAAAGGAAATGTCCATCTATACTTAATCATTTTCTGTGTGAGGACTTCCAGGAGTGGTTTAAGTGATCTTCTTTTTTGGATTGTGGTCGGTGAGATATCTGCGAATATCTGGATTTTATTGCCAAACAGGGTGATGTCATCTTTGTAGCGGGATCTTTTCATTACCTCTTCTTTTGTCCCGTAGAAGTGTGTCTTGACTACTATGTCCCTGGGGAGTCCATCTTGGCGGGGGGGTTGAAGCACTCTGTGGGCCCTATCCAATTCGAGCTTGTCATCCGGAATGTCAGGGATGAGTTCTTTGATTAGGGCTTTGATTGTGTTAGGGATATCCATGTTGGTTTCAGGAATACCTCGCACTCTAAAGTTATATCGTCTGCTTCTGTTCTCCAGGTCTTCGATTTTGGCCAGAGCATTCTCGAGTTGATCCTGTAGCGAGTGAATACAGGTGGCATGTTGGTTGGTGCGTGCTGCGGACTCATCGACCGCTTGTTCAATAGCGTCTATTCTTGCCCCTAAGCTCTGGAGATCTGCTTTAATTGATGTGGTGATTTGCATGGCGTTTTGTGCCAGCCCTTTAGCTAGCATGTCTGAGAAGCAGTTAAGCAGTTGTGCCATTTCTGGGGGATGATTATTGGTGATGGGGGAGGCCTGTGGGGAGTCTGCAATGGTGTCAGGGGAGTTGAGAAGGGGGGAGTAAGGGTTGCCGTTCTGCATTCTGCTGAGGAGCGATTCAGTGGACGCAGGAGACGCTAAGTAGCTTTGTGCCCCCATATTGTTACTCACATGTGCTGTAGTTGGAGTGGATAATGCTGGAGGATACACCGGGCCTTGTGTGATTGCTGTGTCTCCGCATGGAGCAGTTGCGGCCGCCATCTTGGAAGGTCCCGGGGGAGCTAGGCCAAAGTTCAGCTGCCTATTAACGTCTTTTTTCTGTTGGGATCCGGACATGTAGGCTGGTGCCCGGATGTAAGAGGGTCTGATAACTGGTCCTCCTGCCGAAAACCGCTAATTATAGCGTCCGTGCTGTGCTCTGGAGGGCCGGAGCGGTGCGGAGCTCTCGGTCAGCCTGTCGCTCCGGAAGTCCCGCGCATGCTCACTGTTACTTTGGGGATTTTTAAGCGTTCGTTTTGAGTGGTATCTGGGCTAGCAGCATTTGTTAATTGCAGATGGCAGTGGTTTCAAGAACTTGGTAAAATTGAGCTGTGGGGGGAGAGGATTAGTGGATTAGGACAGTGGTCATCAACCCTGTCCTCAGGGCCCACTAACAGGCCAGGTTTTATGTATTACCTTGGGGAGATGCAGACTAGAATACTGTAATCACTGAGCAGCAAATTATATCACCTGTGATGTATTTCAGTTATCTTGCAAACCTGGCCTGTTAATGGGCCCTGAGGACAGGGTTGATGACCACTGGATTAGGATCATAGGGGCTTGGCCGTAAATGTTAACTATTCTTTGTTTTAAAGTATACTCTTTAAGACCTCAAAGCCTTATTTATTTTCCATGAGGAATTGATTGTTCTGCGAAAATCGAAGTATAATTTATCCTTCTTTAATTGCCATTAAAGTGACACTAAACTGGTTTAAAAAAACTTCCATTCAAATGTTTATTCTCAACTAAAAAAGCTACCTTCCATTTCTCTCACCCTCCTCCAAATCTCCAATTATTATTTTTTTTGCTACTGTGATCTGACTTCTCCATAGCTCCACTGTATGTAGTTAAGCAGGCACCGTCTCTTGCTTGCTCCCGAGATTGACTAAGGACCATTGATTATGGGATTTGTAGTATGCCATTGCAGTGTGGCAGTTATAGTGCCCAAATTTGGGGCTCTCCTACTTGAAAATTTACATCCCTGTTGTAAAATAACATATTATGTCTTATCTGCATACAAGATAGGGAGGCAATGTTTAATGATTTTTACAACCTGATTATATTGCATGGAATAGGAGGTTACACAATGAATCCCCCCACTTCTACCACTGAACTGTTTTTCATATTTAGAGGCAGAGGAATTGTTGATCAAAACATCCCAATTCCTCTCCTCAGCTACATTTCTACCTCTATTCATCAGATGTTTGCTATATCCTCATTTCTTCAAAGCGGAGGTCCTCCCACCACAGCAAAAATTAAAAGCCAGCAGCTACAAATACTACAGATGTTGACTTTTAATATTAGGACACTTATCTGTCCTGGAGTCCAGCGATGTCCGCACCACAGCTGATGTTTCCATCAGCTGTCGAGTGCTGCCACCACCATTGTCATTTAGGGAACCCGGTAGTGAAGCATTACGGCTTCACACCAGGTCCCTACTGCGCATGAACGAGGCACCCGCTGCGCTCTCCTACTGGCCCAATGGCAGGGGGGAGGAGGGAGCCGAGCACTGGCGTAATGCACGGCGGCCGTGACTCCTGGAAGTGGGGACAGGATACCTGTCAAAGATAGGTATCCACTCCCCCCTGAAAGGTGCCAAATGTGGCACCGGAGGGGGGAGAAGAAAAATGAGCGGAAGTTCCACTTTTGGGTGGAACTTCGCTTTAACCTATCTGAAACAATGTTGCACTCCTGATTAAAGTTGTCCTGTGATAAATAATTCCCCCTGGCTCTCACAAATTCCCTAATGTGTGTAATGTGCCTGCATAGTATGGGCAGAATGCCAGCTTGAAGCCAGTAAAATGGAATTACCAGCACATTGTTTCCTAAAGGTCTTTGTAGAGACTGAGCCGTCCTCCACATGTCCTAATAAAGCAACATCCAGATAATCAATCTTGACAGGAGAAAAACTATGAGAAACTCTAGGTTCAATTGGTTGGAATTAAAGGTAAAGCATGAGAGGATCTATAGCATGTACCGAGCAGTTCCATACAAAAATCATATAGTCTATAAAATGACAGTACCAATCAATTTGAATCCTGTGAGGATTATCGTGGGAATAAAAAAAGTTTGCACCCACCAGCCCATGTATGGATTTGCCAATGAGTGGGTAAATTTGGAGGCCATCGAGGCACCACAGTGCTGTAAATAAACTTTCCCCATCCACAGCCCTAATCTTTCCCGCCCTCCCTCCCTCCAAAAAAGCTTTCCCCCATTTCACCCCTCCCAGCCTGGCTTTAATACCTACCTGCAGTGTGGGTAACTCCGCCTCTCAATATCTCACTTTCAGAGAGATCATTTATTGGCATCAGTACAGATGGGGATCACAGTGCAGCTTACTTTGTGATTTCCTACACTGCACCTCCCTTGTCTCCACCATGAGAACAGGGCAGGTAGGGATATGTGAGAGCCGCCGATAGGAAAGCTGTGCTTGTAAACACAGAAGGCTTCTGTGTTTAGATGTGCCAATGGTAAATGCAAAGCGTAGTACAAGAGCTGGAGGTGGCGCAACAGAATTCCACCACATTCTGGCTCACAAAAAGCCCTGGGCGCTAGGGCCGTAATCAAATTCTAACCTAATAAAAGCCCTTACAGCTGGCTGGTAAACAAATATCTTTTTGTACCATATCAAGTATGAACAATGTCTATGGCGAAGCCATTTTAGGCATGGATAGGCTTAGGTTCACTTCCAAAGGGTTTTGCACTCCCATACAAGCCAATGAGAATACAAAATCCATTTGAAACAGGTCAAAGGCAGGTCAGAAAGTAATTACTTACCATTAGCTATCCATAAGATGGCACTTTTACAAATTTCCATTCATCCCTATATATGCAAAATGGTAACTCCACCGGAGCTCACAGAGCGACCACACGAGCATTACACCGGGCTACATAGGCGGGGGAGAACCCCCAGAACCCGCGGGGAACAACGGCACAAGCCAGGAGGAACTTAACAAGCCAGATGACCGCGGCGCCCGGCCCGGTCAGCTATTCAAAGATGGCGGCTGCTACACGAGGCACCTTCAGCACAGGGGAAGATGAGGATTCAATAGTGAATCAGGACGTTCGGTCACCGCTCTCCCCAGGTACCGATTTCCCTCCTCTGCCTCTGGGAGCTTCCCCTGCTTCCACTGAATCTCTGCTGGGCAGGTTACAGAATGGACTCCCCTCCACCCCTATGCTAGACCCTCACACAGGCCTTTTACTCTCAGTGACAGAGGCGACTACTACCTCCCCTGTCCCAGACTTTCCTTCTATGATGGAAGCTTTCTCCCAATTGCTCTCTAAGAGCCTGGCCATGAACGCTGCTCAAATAACCTCCTCCATCCATGCAGATCTGCAGCAATTGGGGCAGCGAATAGATTTTATTGAAAAGAGAGTGGACCAAGCAGTTGCTCATATCAACCAAAACTCAGATAGATTACAGGACATGCAAGATCAACTTGAAATTGCTTTTGCCAAAATCGATGACCTCGAAAATCGTTCAAGACGTTACAACTTTTGAATTCACGGTCTCCCCGAAACTGAGAAGGATGTTCATTCTGCAGTGAAAACCCTGCTGAAAGACCTCATTCCAGATATAGCAGAGCATCGCACAGAACTAGATAGAGCTCACAGAGCGCTGCAACCCCCCCCGCTCTGACGGTCTTCCAAGAGACATTATTGTGAAGCTCCACTATTTCACTGTGAAGGAGGAAATAATGAGGAGAGCAAGAGGAACAGACAACCTAAATTTGTTGGGCCACAAAATACAAATCTTCACGGACTTATCGCCATATATGGTGCAGAAGAGACGTGCTCTGAAACCTTTGCTCCAACTTCAGGCAGAGAGAGCTATAACATATCGATGGTCCTTCCCCCTGAGACTGAACTTTTCATACAGAAATAAAATTTTCGGCTTTTCATCGTTTGCGGAAGGTGAACATCTGCTTCTTCAATTGGGCTTAATGCCGAAAGGTCCGGTACATCCCCAGGCAGGATGGAGCACTCCATCATCGACAAAGCGACCACCTCCGGCAAGTCCGCTGCAACCTACCTGGCTCAAGCAGAGCGCCAAACGTTCTAAAGAAAACATCCCTCCTTGAAATCTGAGGGAGCCTTTCTCGGATCCGGTTTTTCTCATCTCCCTTTGTCCAGTTCGTCATTTCGGTCGATCTGTTCAGGTATCACAGTGCCATACTGTGATGAAGACATCAAGATAACTTTACCACTCACTAGACAGGTTTCCAGAACTCCCATGGGCTTCCTGTTTGACTTGAAATGGAGGAAGCTCATGACACTCCATTAGGGGTCGGGGGTGGGGGAGAAGGGGGATCACTCCTTTTAATGACCCGGTCTCCTTTACAATCTGTGACACTCTACCACAGTATATTTCTCCTGGACTCACTTCTCACCTCATTACAGCTATTATAGGTGGATTAGGCACCTAATGAACTCACAACAATTTTCTCTGTAGGATTAAACGGTTCACAATATTTAGTCAGGGTTGGCATTGAGGCAAAGTTTAAATGTCACTGTTATAAGGTTGATGCCTCCCGTTAGGCCTTGTGGCCATAGGTAGTGTCGGAATTCTCGATGGGAGCCTGATCTCTCCCCCCTGGGCCCCTCGGGTCGGTGGGTGGGGACCCCAGGGGGAAGGGTCGCTTACTCGAGAGTTCTCGGTTATTTAATTAAGATAAGGATTGACTATCAATCGGGTCGCTCCGATTCCTTCTTGGTTTTTAATAATTTAGATTGCTAGTTAGTTTACAGTAGTTATGTAACAAAGGTGGTGGGGCCGTGGTGGTTTCAATGCACCCCTAATAGAATCCAGGAGTGCAATTTATGCCCCTGGCTCCCTGGCTGACTGCCCTACTAGTAGGGAACCAGTCCTCTCAGGTTAAGGGGTTTAGAATGGCTAGTCCATCCTACCTCGGGGTTTGGGGGGGGTCTGGGGACCCCCGAGTTTTCATTATGTATTTCTGTCATAATGCAGTTAAAGAAAGTGTAATGCTTCTGGTCATTATAACGAATATGCTCTCTTTTCTTCTCTTTTTCACCCCTCTCTCTTCCTTCTCCTACACTAAGCTAATGAGTGTTCCCAGGTTCCAGGTCCGCTTCCTGTCTCTCCTCCCAGGTCCCGCCTCAGTAAGTGACACATCATCTCTCCCATTTGGAACAGAATCCCCTTCTCAGCAAGGTAAGAAGCTCTTTCAAGGCATAGCACCACTCCGTCCACACCATGACTGATCGGCCTACTATGACTCCCTCCCTCCATATTATCTCGCATAATACTCAGGGCTTAAACTCTCCCATCAAATGTAGGAAGATTTTTCAACTTTATAAGTCCATGCATGTGGATATTCTCTTTCTACAAGAGACCCACTTCCCTATATCATACCAAACTAAATTCCTGCATCATCATTATCCCCAATTTTTTCTGTCCTCTGCCTCTACCAAATCAAAAGGCGTAGCAATATGTTTTGCAAAACATATTAATATCTCCCAACTAGAGATTGTTACTGATCCAATGGGACGATTTATTCTGGTCTCAGGGAACATTGACGGGGAATTATATATGTTTGTCTCATACTATGCCCCTAACAAGGGTCAGAAAGTATTTATTGAATCCCTGATGAACAAGCTACAACCTCACTTAAAAAGGCACAATTTTCTTTGGTGGAGATACTAATATGGCTTTTGATTTCTCCTTGGGATCAACTAGATCTGGTAAACCAAAACCCAAATGTCCCTCTAGGCAGAGTGTTCAAATAGCTAAAACATTGCATGATGAAGGTCTAATAGACGTCTGGAGGGAAACTAACCCTCGCGTTAAGGATTACACACATTACTCAGCCCCTCATGGCTCTTACGCCAGGATTGACCACATATTGACTCGGCCCTATACGATCCCCTTGATAATGAGATCCAAGATTGTAGACTCACCCCTTTCGGACCACTCGATGGTCACTTTGGTTACGAAGAAGCCCTCAGGGCGCAATAACCCTCCATGTTGGAGATTGCAGGAAACCATTCTCAGTGACCCAATTCAGTGCACAATTTTAGAGGATTCAATTAAGGAATATTTTAGAATCAACACAACCTCAGACATGTCACCAGAATTAGTTTGGGCGGCACACAAATCGGTGATCCGGGGGAAGCTAATACAAATGGCGGCCAAAATTAAGGCAGAACTCAGGGCCGATACACTTAAACAATCTGAGGATTTTAAAGCTCTAGCGAGGGAACATAAAAGGGCACCTACTATAGAATCCCTAGCAAACCTGGATAGGGCACGGGTTCTCCTCAATCTGACTCTGACTGCCGCTGCTGAAAAACACCTCAGGTGGATGGGAGCAAAGTTCTACAGCCAAAAGGATAGCATAGGATCTAAATTAGCGGTCAAGATAAGCCCCAAACATCGTGCCTTAGCATTTCCCAAAATTAAGCTGAATTCCGGGGATCTAACCCAAAACCCAGGTAAGATCATGGAAGCATTCCTTCAATTCTATGGAGATCTTTATAAACCTAAATCACCATCGGTGGGTAAACTTAGGCAGGAGTTTCTTGACTCCCTCTCACTGCCATCCCTGGCGGAGGCACATAGGGATTTAATGGAGGGCCCCTTCACCCAGGAAGAGGTGATAGATACTATGAATTCACTAAAGCTTGGACCCTCCCCTGGCCCGGATGGGTTCTCAAACGGATATTATAAAAAATTTGGTGCCACGCTAGCTCCACACCTTACGAAATTTCTGAACTCCCTTAGGGAAGACGCTCCGTTGGGGAAGGACTTAAATACCGCATACATCACGATGATTCCCAAGCCAGGGAAGTATTCAAGCGAGATTGGGAACTACCGACCTATTTCCCGATTAACAATGACATCAAAATTTTAACCAAGATTCTAGCAAATAGAATGGCAAGCTTCATCTCATATATTCACAAAGATCAGGTGGGTTTCATTCCTGGCCGACAGGGTCCGGATCAAATTAGAAGGACCATTAACATTATATCTCTTCTGCAATCTCAATGGGACGGAGGGTCACCCCAAAAGGCCTTTATTTTGTCGATTGACCTACATAAGGCTTTTGACTCAATTGACTGGGCCTACCTGTCTGACATTCTGCAACGTTGGGGATTTGGCCGATCTTTTCTAAACATAATCAACTCACTGTACTCAAACCCTTCAGCGCAAGTTCGACTGATGGGTAGATACTCGGCCTCATTTCCAATTAAAAGAGGTACCAGACAGGGATGCCCACTCTCCCCCCTCTTATTCGCGATTGCGATAGAATCTCTGGCCATAGCAATCAGAACAAATCCGGATATTAAGGGGGTGTCCTGTGAGGACCAGGAACACAAATGTGCTCTATACACGGATGATCTTTTACTGTACCTTACATCTCCCTTGATTTCCACTCCAGTGGTTTTCGGGGTTCTGAGGTCTTTTAGAAAAATTTCAGGACTGACGGTAAACATGAATAAATCTATTGCTTTGAATATCACGGTACCGTCTGATTCTCTTTCACAGCTTAAAAGAAACTTTGATTTTTGCTGGTCAAACACAGCCATCCCCTACCTGGGAATTCATTTAACACCTGATATAGGTGGTTTATACAAAGCTAATTACCCCCCCATGGTACTTAAATGTAGACAAGAAAAATGGGCTAAATGTGGTCTATCCTGGCTGGGAAGAGTACATGCTATTAAGATGACACTACTACCCCGCCTTTTATATTTATTTTGTTCACTCCCAATCCCTCTGATGAAAGGTTTCCTCCATAAACTACAATCTGCGATAATTTGATTTGTTTGGGGAAATAGGGGATACAGCTGCCCATCTAACATTCTACTCTGCTTGTGATCGCAGGGTGGTTTGGGACTGCCTGATCTATGGGGTTATTATCGGGCTGCACAATTGTCACAGTCCTCACTCATCTTCGGAAGGGGCCCAAAACCTGACTGGTTATCTATGGAAAGGCAGGCCACACCCCTCAACACTATTGACTTTCTTATGTGGTGCGACCCAAAGACTAGACCGGCTATCATGGCACCCACCTTATCTCACTCAATGGCGCTTTGCAACAAACTATTCACTCAACCTGCCCTGATCTCCCCCTTAAACCTCTTTCTCACATTTTTAATAACCCTAAATTTCCACCAGGATTAAACATACAGGCGTTCAAATGGTGGACAGACAAAGGCCTCTACAGGATAGTTCACTTTTTAACAGCGGCAGGTCCCCTTACTCTATCCTATTGTAAACGCACACTGGAAATGCCTGATTCTGAAAGATTCTGATTCAACCAAATCTCCCACTTCCTACAATCTATTTGGACCAACAAACCCAAGTCCCCCTCAAATCACACCATATGAACATTGGTGCTCTAACATTGCTAACCAAAAGGGGTGTAATATACACAGCACTTATGTCAAAACTGGACAAACCAACATACGCTAGGACCTGGGAGGAGGACACAGGCGGATCATGGACATCAAAGGATTGGTTTAGAGTTTGGAACCGCTCATACACAGTTATCTGCAACATCTCCTTAATAGAGGCAAGCATCAAGGTTTTGTCAAGGTGGTATTATGTACCTGCCCGATTGGCTTTTTTTTACCCTGGGACTTCTCCACTGTACTTTAGAGGTTGCAAATTGGAAGGCACTATGTTCCACATATGGTGGTCTTGCCCCCGCATCAGATCTTTTTGGAAGAAAATATTTCGAACAATAGGCAATCTCTTGAACTTATCGATTGCCCCTGACCATCACATAGCTTTACTTAACCACACTATTCCTAATCTATTTAAGCGCTACCAAACTCTCTTTAATTTTCTTAGGAGCAAAAATTACTATTGCCAAGGCCTGGAAAAGGCCTACGGTGTCCTTCCAGTGCTGCAAGAGAAAGGTTTCATGGATAATGTCCCAGGAGAAAATAGTAGCGAAACTTTTGGACAAAGTAGAGAGATTCAATGCAACTTGGGAACCATGGGCACAGTACTGTCATATACCACTCATACCGGGAATGGAGCCTGGAGCAGGCTGAGCACTTCCTTCACAGTAGCAATGTTCTTCTCCACTTTTTCTCTTCTTCTCTAACACATTTTCTTTCCTTTCTTGAAGAGGCTACCTAGTTTCTTCTGCTCTCACAGGTCTATTGTGTCATGATACCTCTCCAGCAGGGTACTCTGGGGGGACTGCTTTCCGGATTTCTGACAGGACCCTTTGAATCCCCTGGGCGATACGGATCAGTCAGCCCCTCCATTTTCAAAACTTGCTTACATACTAGTTATGAATAACCCAACGAAGGTCACCCTGATAGAAATGTATGCTGAAATAATATACCTTTGTTCCTTAGGATTGTTGATTCTGCATAATGTTCAGTTGTCATTTTTTTTCCCTATTTTACATGTTTTACCTTCATGGTATATTATCTGGCAAATTTGGTAACAGGCTCCTGAAGGTGACAACAATGATAGTTCGGTAGGGTGAGTCTCGGTGGGTGGGAGGTTCCGATCCTCTCAAGTGGATACAGCAAGATCCCTGATGGGGTGTCCGATAGGAGGAGGAGCTTGCCTCACACGTGAGCTTCATGGATGCACCTGCAGCCACTTAATGCAGAGGTATCTAAGTATTCCTTCCGGGAAACAAGTTCACTTATATGGTGTTTGAATATAGACTTTCTTTACTTACTACACATTGTAAATGACTGTACTATTGTTTTTGCACAAACTTCAATAAAATTTTGAAAATTAAAAATTACCTTTTCTTTTCAATATGCAGCGCTATAACTTTCTGTAAAATGCAATGCAATAAGGCTACTGGGAGGCATTTTTTACACAGTTAGTATACAGAACACCACCAGAAATGTAATTTCCAGCTTCTGTGATTGGATCATTGATTTTCCCAGAAGTTTTTTACTACATTACAAGTCAGCTGCAATAGAAATGTGAGTTTTAGTGGGATACTCCCTAAGGGTAAATTACTTCAAAATTGATGCAGACACTGCAGCTTTCCTTATTAGAACACAAAAAGTACATCGGCTGTTTCATAATGAACCAGAGCCACCTATTCAGAATGAGTATGCAATCAGTCTGGTAAAACAAAAAGCTATTTCTTCACAGTAACAAAAGGTAGGAATGTGCTACAAAGTTTCTTAAAATTCCCGCAATGTACATTGATCACCCAGAGGGATTTGTTTTTAAATTTTGTTCATAATTTTTTTAACAAATTCTAACATTTCAAAATGATTAAAATTCAAATCAGTCGAAAAACAATCAACCAATTTGAATTCTGTGTGAAAAATAGCTGGTTGTTAAGCAGTGGGCCAGGAAGCTTGCCGTCCACGTCCTTAACAACTAATGACTCAACATCTGTCAGTGGACTTTCCCACTGACAGATGAATGTAAAGGAAAGAATGCCGACATTGCTCGGCAATAGAAAAATGTTTTAAAAAAACGGCTTGGGGTCCTCCCCCAGTCCTTATCAGGCCCGGCTATTTAAAAAAAAAGAAAGAAAAAAATGGTATGGGGTCCCCCCAGTCTATACCAGGCCTTTTGAGTCTGGTGTGGGTTTTTAGGGGAACCTCACACCAAATATTTTTTGTAAAACAGCGTGGGGTCCTCCCTAAAATCAATAGCAGACCCTTATCCGAGCATGCAGCCCGGCAGGGCAGGAAAGGGGGGGACGAGCGAGCATCCCCCTCCTGAACCATACTAGGCTACATGCCCTCACCATGGAAAGTGGGTGCTTTGGGGCAGGGGGGCTCTGTTGATGGGGACAAGGGCCCCATCACCACAACTGTGGCCGGTGGTTGTGGTGGCCTGTGGGCAGGGGGCTTATCGGAATCCGGAAGTCCCCTTTTAAATAGGGGGCTCCCAGATCCTTGCCTCCCCCTATGTGAGTGAGTATTGGGTACATAGTACCCCTACCCATTCACCAAAAAAAAGTAATAAAAACACAGAGACAGTTAACAATTTCTTTATTAAAAAAAATTAAAAACAGTGTCTCCCAATGTCAATCCATCGTTAATCACGTTACCCGCCACACCCGAAAAAGAAAGAAAAAGACGATCTTGCCGACATGAAGGCTGGCCGTTTGACATTATATCGGTAAGGGTGGGGCCATCTGGCTATGTCACCTGGTGGCACCACCTCCCCTTCTGATGTCACAGACCGGTGCATGCTTGGTCAGAAGGGGCAGTGCCACCAGGTGACGTAGCCACATTTTTTGACCAATCCAAATTGTAATCATTCGGAAAAGTTGGAATTCATAAAAAAAAATAAACAAAACTAATTTTAACTAAATTGAAACAAAATTTAATGAAATGAAATTCCATAATGAAAGAAAATTAGTAACATAACAAATCTATCCGAAATGAAACAAAACACATTTTTCTGTTTGGCACAGGTCTAATTAGTGGCCATCAGTGCTGCCAATCAGTGTCACCTATCAGTGCCACCTGCCAGTGCCTATCAGTGCCCATCATTTCCGCCTATCAGTGCCAATTATCAGTGCTGCCTATCAGTGCAGTCTCTGCAGTGCCTCCTCATCAGTGCCCACCAGTGCTACCTCATCAGTAGCACTGGTGGGCACTGATAGACGGCACCTTTCAGTGCCAATCAGTGCCACCTAAATCAGTGCAGCCTATCAGTGCCAATCAGTGCAGCCTCATCAGCACTAGGGATGAGCTTCAAGTGTGAGTGAGTGGAACCCATGTTCGACTCGAACATCGCCTGTTCGACCGTTCTTCGAATTGCGAACGTTATGGGCCGTTCGCGCCAAATTCAAGTGGCGCGTCATGGCCCAAAATTCCCTGCAGCATCGCAGTGCATTGCTGGCTGATGATTGGCCAAGCATGCACTATGACCCGCATGCTTGACCAATCACAGCGCCGTCTGTACAGGGAGCCATAATTGGCCAAAGCCAGGGTGGCTTTGGCCAATTATGACTCAGGAGGTTTAGTACACGCCCCACACTATATAAGGCTGCCTGCGTGGCGGCCTTGTGTAGTGTGTTGCGGCGGAGGAGAGATAGACCCAGAGACAGTGTCATTTGATTTAATTTAGACGGAGTAAGCAGATGAGTTAGTTAGCTGCACTTGTATTGTGTATATATATATATATATATATATATATATATATATATACACACTGTATTCAGTCAGTTTAGCTAGATCTGTTCCTGTTAGGCAGGCGTTTTTACAGTATTTACAGCTACCTGAAGAAATTGCTGGTGTTCTTCTAATCCTATTAGTACCACAGGCAGGCAGCTAGTATTTACAGTTAGTGTACTGTGTCCTCTGCACAGTGTGCACCTAAATCTACCTGAAGACAATTGCTGTTTTTTTGATCCTATTAATACCACAGGCAGGCAGCTGCAGTATTTACAGTTAGTGTACTGTGTCCTCTGCACAGTGTGCACCTCAAGCTACCTGAAGACAATTGCTGTTGTTCTGATCCTATTATTACCACAGGCAGGCATTTGCAGTATTTACAGTTAGTGTACTGTGTCCTCTGCACAGTGTGCACCTAAAGCTACCTAAAGACACTTGTTGTTGTTCTGATCCTATTAATACCACAGGCAGGCAGCTGCAGTATTTACAGTTAGTGTAGTGCGTCCTCTGCACAGTGTGCACCTAAACCTACCTGAAGACAATTGCTGTTGTTCTGATCCTATTAATACCATAGGCAGGCAGCTGCAGTATTTACAGTTAGTGTACTGTGTCCTCTGCACAGTGTGGTGTGCACCTAAAGCTATCTGAAGAAAATTGCTGGTGTTCTTCTGATCCTATTAGTACCACAGGCAGACAGCTGCAGTATTTACAGTTAGTGTAGTGTGTCCTCTGCACAGTGTGCACCTAAAGCTACCTGGAGACAATTGCTGTTGTTCTGATCCTATTAAAACCACAGGCAGGTAGCTGCAGTATTTACAGTTAGTGTACGGTGTCCTCTGCACAGTGTGCACCTAAAGCTACCTGAGGAAAATTGGTGGTGTACTTCTGATCCTTTTAGTACCACAGACAGGCAGCTGCAGTATTTACAGTTAGTGTAGTGTGTCCTCTGCACAGTGTGCACCTGAAGCTACCTGAAGACAATTGCTGTTGATCTGATCCTATTATTGCCACAGGCAGGCAGCGGCAGCATTTGCAGTTAGTGTACTGTGTCCTCTGCCCAGTGTGCACCTAAAGCTACCTGAAGAAAATTGGTGGTGTACTTCTGATCCTATTAGTACCACAGACAGGCAGCTGCAGTATTTACAGTTAGTGTAGTGCGTCCTCTGCACAGTGTGCACCTGAAGCTACCTGAAGACAATTGCTGTTGTTCTGATCCTATTAATACCACAGGCAGTCAGATACAGTATTTACAGTTAGTGTACTGTGTCCTCTGCACAGTGTGCATCTAAAGCTACCTGAAGAAAATTGGTGGTCTTCTTCTGTTCCTATTAGTGCCACAGGCAGGCAGCTGCAGTATTTACAGTTAGTGTACTGTGTCCTCTGCACAGTGTGCACCTAAAGCTACCTAAAGACACTTGTTGTTCTGATCCTATTAATACCACAGGCAGGCAGCTGCAGTATTTACAGTTAGTGTACTGTGTCCTCTGCACAGTGTGCACCTAAAGCTACCTGAAGAAAAGTGGTGGTGTTCTTCTGATCTTATTAGTACCACAAGAAGGCAGCTGTAGTATTTACAGTTATGCCGCGTACACACGAGCGGACTTTACGGCAGACTTTGCCCGGCGGACGGGATTTCGTCGGACAATTCGATCAAGTGTGGGCTCCAGCGGACTTTGTTTGCTCAAAAGTTGGACGGACTTAGATTTGAAACATGTTTTAAATCTATCCATCGAACTCGAGTCCGGTCGAAAAGTCCGCTCATCTGTATGCTAGTTCGGCGGACAAAAAGCCACGCTAGGGCAGCTATTGGCTACTGGCTATGAACTTCCTTATTTTAGTCTGGTCGTACATCATCACGTATGAATTCGACAGACTTTGGTGGATTGTGTGTAGGCAAGTCCGTTCATTCAGAAAGTCGGTAGTAAAGTACGTCGAAAAGTCCGCTGGGCAAAGTCTGCCGTAAAGTCTGACTGTGTGTACGCGGCATTAGTGTACTGTGACCTCTGCACAGTGTGCACCTAAAGCTACCTGAAGACAATTGCGGTTGTTCTTATCCTATTAATACCATAGGCAGCCAGCTGCAGTATTTACAGTTAGTGTACTGTGTCCTCTGCACAGTGTGCACCTAAAGCTACCTGAAGAAAAGTGGTGGTGTTCTTCTGATCTTATTAGTACCACAAGCAGGCAGCTACAGTATTTACAGTTAGTGTACTGTGTCCTCTGCACAGTGTGCACCTAAATATACTTGAAGAAATTGGTGGTGTTCTTCTGATCCTATTAGTACCACAGGCAGGCAGCTGCAGTATTTACAGTTAGTGTACGGCATCCTCTGCACAGTGTGCACCTACAGCTACCTGAAGACAATTGCTGTTGTTCTGATCCTATCAATACCACAGGCAGGCAGCTGCAGTATTTACAGTTAGTGTACTGTGTCCTCTGCACAGTGTGCACCTAAAGCTACCTGAAGACAATTGCTGTTGTTCTGATCCTATTAGTACCACAGGCAGGCAGCTACAGTATTTACAGTTAGTGTATTGCATCCTCTGCACAGTGTGCACCTCAAGCTACTCAAGCTACCCGAAGACAATTGCTGTTGTTTTGATCCTATTAATACCACAATAAGGCAGCTGCAGTATTTACAGTTAGTGTACTGTGTCCTCTGCAGAGTGTGCACCTAAAGCTACCTGAAGAAGCATGTGCACTCAACTTCTTTGGTCGACCATGGCGAGGCCTGTTCTGAGTGGAACCTGTCCTGTTAAATGCTGTATGGTCTTGGCCACCATGCTGCAGTTCAGTTTCAGGGTCTTGGCAATCTTCTTATAGCCTAGGCCATCTTTATGTAGATCAACAATCCTTTTTTTCAGATCCTCAGAGAGTTCTTTGCCATGAGGTGCCATGTTGAAATTCCAGTGATCAGTATGAGAGTGAGAGCGATAACACCAAATTTAACACACATGCTCCCCGTTCACACCTGAGACCCTGTAACACTAATGAGTTACATGATACCGGGGAGGGAAAATGGCTAATTGGGCCCAATTTGGACATTTTCACTTAGGGGTGTACTCAATTTTGTTGCCAGTGGTTTAGACATTAATGGCTGTGTGTTGAGTTATTTTGAGGGGACCGCAAATTTACACTGTTATACCAAGCTATACACTCACTACTTTACATTGGAGCCAAGTGTAATTTCTTGAGTGTTGTCACATGAAAAGATATAATAAAATATTTACAGAAATGTGAGGGGTGTACTTTTGTCAGATACTGTAGGTTGGGGAGGGAGGAACACAGCAGGGGGGTTAGCGTTAGCAGTCCACAGCTAATCAGCAAGTTCAACTGAATGATAGCAATATAAGGCACTCTCACTCAAATTTGTATCTCCACCCATCCTTTCTGAGCCAAGCTCCACGCCTGAAGTCACCGGAATATCCCCTTGGGAAGTTAGTCCAGGTGTTGGATACAATGTCATCTCTGCTGGCAGTAAGCTCTCAGCTGTTCCATTCCACTGCCTCAGTACACTGTTTGAATTGGTGCTACGATCCTTCCGTCATCACGAACGTGCTGAAGTCACTACGGACGCCTTTCGTTAGCCAATGACAGCTAACTTCCTCAGAGCATTTTTTCTTATATGCAGTTTCTGCGGTCGCATGGACTGCTCCATGTTGTTGATACTACATGGTGAAAGGTTGAGGCAATCACTACATCAATATTAATCTAAATAGTTTTACACTATAGTACGGTAGATCCAGGCATCACAATATTTTTTCATATATGATGAGATAACAATTTAGTGCACTCGGAACAAGATTATAGATTTTTTGGGATAAATTCTGGAGTCTGGTTCGCAGACTTTGGATAGAAATAGGTGCAGAAAAATTGGGCATTGGGTGTTGGTGGTCCCTTCACACCGTAACCCTATTAGAGGTACTCTTGATGAAAGCAAGAATTGGCCTTGCTGTCAAAACTTGAAATGATATGCCCCAGTCAAAGAGGTGCAGAAAAATTGGTCCTTGAGTGTTAATTGTGCCCATGTAACCTATACCAAAACATTTCTTCACAATAAAATCAACACCTACTTGCACAGATTCCACATCCCAAAAACACTTAATCGGCAACATCGGCATCAGGAGCTTGATAGCTGCTGCTAATCCAGAAATTATTACCGTATTTATCGGCGTATAACACGCACCGGCGTATAACATGCACCCCAATTTAGGAGGGAAGTTGAAGGGAAAAAAAAACTTACATTTAAATGCCCATCATTGAAGCCTTCTCAGTGCAGCCTTGCCAGTGCAGCCTTGCCAGTGCAGCCATGTCAGTGCAGCCTTGTCAGTGCAGCCTTGTCAGTGCAGCCTTGTCAGTGCAGCCTTGTCAGTGCAGCCATGTCAGTGCAGCCTTGTCAGTGCAGCCTTGTCAGTGCAGCCTTGTCAGTGCAGCCTTGTCAGTGCAGCCATGCCAGTGCAGCCATGCCAGTGCAGCCTTGCCAGCGCAGCCATGCCAGTGCAGCCATGCCAGTGCAGCCATGCCAGTGCAGCCTTGCCAGTGCAGCCTTGTTAGTGCAGCCATGTCACTGCAGCCTTGTCAGTGCAGCCTTGTCAGTGCAGCCTTCCCCAGTGTCCATTGCAGCCTTGCCCCAGTCCAGCCTTGCCCCAGTGCAGCCTTGCCGCTCGCTGAGCTTCAAAATCGCCAACCGCGATTTGAAATTGGCGCCGCCGGCGCCGAAATACACAGAGCCGGTCCTCGGCTCTTCTCGGCGGCTCTCGTTCACTTTCGGCACCACTCGGGATGAGCGTGACGGTGAGCGGAGCTATCCGAAACTAGCCGAGTACGCTCGGCTAGGTTCGGTTGGCACTCGAGTGAAACCGAAAGTGGGCGAGAAGAGCCGAGGACCGGCACTGTGTATTTCGGTGCCGGCGGCGCCATTTTCAAATCGCGGTCGGCGATTTTTTAGATCTGACAGGTCAGGATCGCAGGGGATCGGCGTATAACACGCACCCACGATTTTCCCCTGATTTTAAGGGGAAAAAAGTGCGTGTTATACGCCGATAAATACAGTAATTTTGATAAATGTCAGCCAGTCAACATTGGGATATCAACGCCTTTATTAATAGGGCCTGATTTCCCTATCTATTTTCACACATAGATGCCCACCATTAATTATATTTTGTAAGGCATATATATTCCCTACGTTCAGTCTTATCTTCGTGTATATCTAGTCCTTATTTTCCCTTGCCCTTAGAAGGTTTATTATGGACCTTACCTCTTGGGACATACCTATATCCATATTTTTCATGTTTTTGGTCTCCCCTTATCACATATTTATCTCTCCACAGTGGTTTGAATATTTCAATTCTTATTTTAATTTTTATTAATATCATCCTTTTTATGTGCTCTTCTTTTTGCCCCTTTCCAATTATTTCCCCTTGTTATTTCTTACTATGGTATTTATACATGTGATCTATAGATTTTTATTACATCTATATTGGTTATACCAGTCCTCCATTTATGATAACCTTTTTCTACTGTACATGTGTTTTAGGGACCTGTAGTCTGTGTATCTGACTTACTAGCATACTACTAGTGGTCTGGTGGTGATATCTTCCCATTACCTCTAGATTGTATATGAGGAACTTTTCTTGGTACCAACACGTGTTCAGTTTTTTATTATGATTAATTTTTATTACTTGTATTGTTTACACTATATGCAAGTTTGTGTGGCCCATGTCCTTTTTTAGAATTCCTGTTGTTTAAACATTATGGATTACCCATTCAATATTTTGGTGTCGCCTTACTGGCCCTTTTTTATATTTACATTATATTTATATTTTTATATTCACTTTATCAGCCCCGATACTTATTGAATAACTTTTATATTTAACACATATAGTCAAATATGGGACCAGTCACTGTGCTATATGTGTAAATCTATGACCTGTTTGCCATTAGCCACCGTCATATTCCTTGTGATGAGCGCCGCTCTATATCTCATGTTTACACTCTTATGTTCTGTTGTGCTGTGTATTGTCGATGACGATGTGGTCATGTGACTTGAGATATGGATGCTATTGGCCGCTCAGATGGAGGCTTGGTCAGTGATACACTAACAGCCGCACTTCATATTTTCCTATTTGCATAGTCACTCATCACGGAACGCCTTGACAGTTGATGTCATGACGCTCAAGACGTTTGAGGCTGAAGCGCCACGTTGCAGTGCGCCTTGATGCCTGGAACGCAAACAGGACACCGGAAGATACAATTTCGGCTGGCCACAAAGGTTTGCAATTGAGATAATTTACATTCTTATATATAGCGCAGTGGATGAAGGCTGGCGTATACCCCAGTTGAAGTCTCTTAAGACCTCTCGTGGGGTTAATACGCCAGACGTGGCCACCTTTTACTGCGCTCTTTTTACTTGTTGATTGCTTTTATTGAATATTTCTTGGATATCCGTTTTATTTGTTGCCAATAAATCCTACCATATGGATTTACACCATGTGGAGACTCTTCCTTTTCCCCTATATGCTTTTAACATCATACATCTGAGCTGGAGGAGAAGCTTCCGGTAAGTCGATACCGGTTTGGTATTGCAATCTTCCATTCATCTCCGTGATTGGCGTTCTTGATGTTCACCTGCCTACTGGAGAGGTCATCGTGCAGCCCATCCCGAGAGTCCATCTCTACGCCTTATTGACCCACCACCGTACAGTGAGTTGGGTCCACCGCTCCCGGTAAGGGTACCTCTTTCTCCCCTTTTCCCTTTGATGGTAAAGGCACTCCCGGGTGTTCATCTACCACCGAAAACATCTACCCCAGAGACTGTTTGATTTTTGTGGAAAATTTCCTCTTCACTATATCCCTCCTATCATTACCACTCTTGGGACTTATATTTGTTGTTCAACTTGTTTGAGTCATTACTACATTGCTATCTATATAAGATCCATTATTGGATCCTCTATTTTTATGTTGGGTCCTCTATTTTTATGTTATATTGCAAGTTCACATTTTTTAGTCACTCATATTTGTTGCTTTGTGGTTCATTTGTACCCTTATCATTTGCACTTTTGATTGTAATATACTACTCACACTTGGGACACTTCATATTCCTTTGTTGTGTGCGTCTCCAAGTTGCATGACACAATTATTTTCATTTTTTTGTGATACACACAATTCTCATAAAGAGAGAGATTAGTCTCTCACTACACTCCCTTTTTTCCTTTTATACACATTTTTGTTGTGTTCTTTTCAGTGCCACACTTTATATCCTCGTTTGCATCACAATTATGCCCCGTACACACGGTCGGATTTTCCGACGGAAAATGTGTGATAGGACCTTGTTGTCGGAAATTCCGACCGTGTGTAGGCTCCATCACACATTTTCCATCGGATTTTCCGACACACAAAGTTTGAGAGCAGGATATAAAATTTTCCGACAACAAAATCCGGAAATTCCGATCGTGTGTACACAAATCCGACGGACAAAGTGCCACGCATGCTCAGAATAAATAAAGAGATGAAAGCTATTGGCCACTACCCCGTTTATAGTCCCGACGTACGTGTTTTACGTCACCGCGTTTAGAACGATCAGATTTTCCGACAACTTTGTGTGACCGTATGTATGCAAGACAAGTTTGAGCCAACATCTGTCGGAAAAAATCCTAGGATTTTGTTGTCGGAATGTCCGAACAAAGTCAGACCGTGTGTACGGGGCATTAGTCTTATTGTTGTGTTGGCTGCTCACCTTTCACAGGTTGGCATGGTATTTCATATTTTTATAAGATTTGATACATGTCTTCCTCTGCTTCAATGCCTCCAAAACTGCCATAATCCTCCTCCTCTTGTGTGTTCTGTGGAGTCGCAAGAATGGTGTCTGAATAAAGTGAGCCTTGAAAGGAAAGGAAGTCCTCCTTTTTCTCCTGCTGCTCTGCCGTGAATGCCCTGTCCATAATGCCATGCAGAGTCTGCTCCAGCAGGAACACAACAGGGATTGTATCACTGATACATGCATTGTCACGGCTCACCATCCTTGTCGTCTCCTCAAATGGTGACAGTATAGTGCATGCATCCTTTATCAGTGGCCTTTAACATGGGAAAAAAGCCCATACTTGTTGACAGCCCTCTGTTGCATGTGCAGCATTGCCAAAGTTGAGTTCCACCTGGTAGTCATGTCACAAATCAGGCAATTTAGGGGCACGTGGAATTCCCCCTGAATTTCAGCCAACCGAGCACTGGCTGTATAGGACTATAGAAATGGCTATAGACTCTTCTGGCCTGCTTTAGCAGATCTTCCAACCCTGGGTACCCGTTTAAGAAATGCTGCACCATCAAATTGAGGACATGTGTCAGGCATGGCACATGTGTCAATTTCCCCATCTAAGGTGGACAGGAGATTTGTGACATTATCGCACACCACAATTCCTGGCTCAAGCTGGCATGGCATGAACCACCTCTGGGCTTGCCCCTACAGAGCTAAAATAATCTCTGCTCTGGTGTGGCTCCTGTCCCCTAGACAGACCAATTGAAGCACTGCATGGCTATTTTTAGCCTGACTCATTGAATAGGCCCTTGAACGCTTAGGCGTACTGGTGATTCATAGGACAATTCAGCAGAGCAGGGCATGGAGGAGGGAGCGGGGCTGACAAATCTCATATAACACCACTAGCTGTATGGAAATACGGTGGCAAAATAAGCTTCAGTACTGAGCCCTGTCCTGCATCCTTCTGAGGTGCAAGCAGAGTTACCTAGTGTGCTGTGAAGGAAATATAGTGTCCCTGACGATGCTTGCTGGACCACGTGTCAGCAGTAATGTGGATCTTGCAGCTGACTGCCTTGCCCAATGATGTCAAAACATTGCTTTCCAAGAAATAGCGACTGGGGACCTGCCATTGTGGTACCACATGTAGCAAGGTCCCAGGCCTCCTTCAGTCTAATGAGAACCTCAAGGGCCAGAGATAGCTGACATCCTTCTGGATAGGGTTGCAAGACATAGTGGGTGTAATACAATGTATATTAATTGGGTGCCAGACACTTCTTGAATGCAAAGAGATTTTATTTCTCTTAATAGCACTTTGGGAGAGAGGGTTAGGGCCAGGACACCCTTGAGCAGTTACAATATTAATTGGCAGACTCCGAGAATTCTACAGGAGGACAGCCATGCAGGGAAAAGCATCCAGCAAGATGCCACATCTGCATGTGTAGGAATGCTGTCTCTTATGGCAGCAGTCGTTAACGGTTTCTAACACCAAGTGTGACAGTTCCTTCACTTCCACTACAATCACTTCTTGTAGTTCCTCAGCCCACTAAGCTCTCAGTCTCTCACTCACTAGACTAGATGATTCACTGCCACTGAACCCTTGACCTCCTACACTCTTCACAGTAGTATCTTCCTCAAACGTCACCCCGCCTCTCTGCTGGGTCCCTAGCTTGGCACTCCAGATACTTATCAAGCTTCACCCCACTGGCCTGCTTGATCCCTGGCTTGACAAACAAGGCTGCTCTGCAAGTGTCACCTCCACTGGCTGGGGCCCTGGCTTGATACCCGCAGAGGTTTCCCGATTCTTCACCATACCCGGTTGGTGAGAATTCTGCTCTGGTACTTGCTTCAGCTACTCACTTTGGCCCCTGGTAATAAGGTGGATTTTCCCTTAGTGGCGACAGCTTCCCCTCTACCTCCAACCAAGACAGGTTCTCCAGCCGGCAGAACCGTCACTTCTGGTTGGACTGCAAGCCGCAATTCCATCCCCGCGCTGCTCTCTTGCTTCTGGATAGGCCCTCAGATAACCTAGCAGCCTGATGTGCCCAGGATAGGCCCAAACTCCCCCTAGCAGCCTGGGCAATACAACAGATGTCCACCCAGACAGCCGTCCAGGTGGCACAAAACACTGATCACCTGACTCCACCCAAAAATATAGGCTTTCCCAGCAGGCCAAGAGATTTAAGAAAACCCCTGCCCATTGGCTGAGAAACCCCAAATACCCATAATCTGACCTTGCAGTGCCCTTGTCTTATCTAATGCCTCCAAGTGCCCAGCCACCTAGCAGCAAAAGAGAGAAGTGCAGCACCTACAGACTTTGAGTGAAATCAATTGATCCTCAACAATTAGCCAAGGTAGCTATTTAGGAGCAACCCTGCCTAAACACCAGGGTGCTATATCCTCCCCCTGCCTACAAAACTACGCTTTGTAGTAAGAAAGAATAACAACAACAATAGTATATGTGGCATACCACATTATATAAATATAAGCATCAGACATATGAAATGGTAGATAATACAGGAGGAGGAGTGGAAGAGGACTCCAGTGGCAACCTGTGGCAACCTGTGAAGCTCTGGTGAACTCCATGCCCAAGAGGGTTAAAGCAGTGCTGGAATATTGGTGGCCACACAAAATAAAAACTTTGGGCCCAATTTGGACATTTTCACTTAGAGGTGTACTCACTTTTGTTGCCAGCAGTTTAGACATTAATGGCTGTGTGTTGAGTTATTTTGAGGGGACAGCAAATTTACATACATTTATATATATATATATATATTTATTTATATTACACATACATATATACACACACACATACATACATACATACCTACCTACATACATACACTACATCCAGTTTAGCTATATCTGACTGCAGGCCATTCCTGGTGTACTTTTTCTAATATACTTCAGGCAGGCAGGTTATTCAGTTAGCTGCAGTGTATTTAATATATATATATACACAGACAGTCTTGTATCTACATATACACTGCATCCAGTGTAGCCAAGCCTATATCTGACTGCAGGCCATTTGTGGTGTACTTTTTCTAATATACTTCAGGTGGTGTAGACAGTACCGTGCACCCATAGTGCAGTTGCTACTACTTTTCTGGTGGTGTACACAATACAGTACACCCATAGTTGTTATTACACTTCTGTTGGTGTACACAGTACTGTGCACCCATAATTCAGTTGCTACTACTTTTCTGGTAGTGTACACAGTACACAATACATACAGTGCATCCATAGTTGCTATTAGACTTCTGGTGGTGTACACAATACTGTGCACCCCTAGTGCAGTTGCTACTACTTTTCTGCTACTACACAGTACACAATACATACATTGTACCTAGGGATGAGCTTCGTGTTCGAGTCGAACCCATGTTCGACTCGAACATCGGATGTTCGGTCGTTCGCCGAATTGCGAACGATATGGGCCGTTCGCGCCAAATTCGTGTGGCGCGTCACGGCCCATAATTCACTGCGACATCGCAGTGCATTGCTGGCTGATGATTGGCCAAGCATGCACTATGACCCGCAAGCTTGGCCAATCACAGTGCCGCCTGAACAGAGAGCCGTAATTGGCCAAAGCCAAGCAGGCTTTGGCCAATTATAGCTCAGGGGATTTAGTACACGCCCCACACTATATAAGGCCACCTGCACGGCGGCCCTGTGCAGTGTGTTCCGGTGTGCTGAGAGATAGAGAGAGACAGTGTCATTTCATTTGAGTTAGCTAGATTAGGCAGGACAGTCAGTCAGTTAGCTGCACTTACAGTATATATATATATATATATAATATATATATATATATATATATACTGTATTCAGTTTAGCTAGATCCATTCCTGTTATCTTCCTACTGACAGGCAGGCTTGTCTTGTTACAGTATTTACAGCTAGCTACCTGAAGAAAATTGCTGGTGTTCTTTTGATCCCATTAGTACCACAGTCAGGCAGCTAGACTATTTACAGTTAGTGCAGTGCGTCCTGCTCACAGTGTTCAGCTAGATCCGTTCCTGTTATCTTCTTACTGACAGGCAGGCTTGTCTTGTTACAGTATTTACAGCTACCTGAAGAAAATGACTGGTGTTCTTTTGATCCTATTAGTAATACAGTCAGGCAGCTAGACTATTTACAGTTAGTGCAGTGTGTCCTGCTTACAGTGTTCTGCTAAACCTACAAGTTAGTGGGGTGCGTCCTGCTCACAGTGTTCAGCTAAACCTACAAGTTAGTGGGGTGCGTCCTGCTCACAGTGTTCAGCTAAACCTACAAGTTAGTGGGGTGCGTCCTGCTCACAGTGTTCAGCTAAACCTACAAGTTAGTGGGGTGCGTCCACCTCACAGTGTTCAGCTAAAGCTACCTGTAGAAGGTTGGTGGTGTTCTCATACTACAGGCAGGCAGTTGATTTTGCTAGCTGCAGTATCAATACATACATACATACATACATACATACCCCAGCTTAGTGCAGCTACAGGCCATTAGTATGTCTGGAAGGCCAAGAAGGGAGAGGCAGACAGTCACAAGCCAATAAGAGAGGGCAAGCAGGTTCTGTGTCTAGTGCTGGTCGTGGAGACGGTGCATCCTCATCAGCACGTGGCCATGGGAAACGCTTGGCCTTTTTTTCGGCAGCTGGCCGTGTTGAGCCGCAACATGCGGAAGACTTGGTCGAGTGGATGACCAAGCCGTCCTCATCCTCCTCATCCTCTCTCACCGATGCTCAGGGTACATTGTCTGGCAAAGCAGCGGCCTCTTCCCTCGGCTCAATGTCATCAGTGACTCCTTCCCTAGCCCCACCATGTCCTCCTGAGGAGTCCCTCGAACTGTTTGACCACAGTGTTGGGTACATGCTCCAGGAGGATGCCCAGAGTTTGGAAGGCTCTGATGAGGATACTGAGCTCGATGAAGGCAGTAACATTAGCACGGACAGAGGGGGTGCCCAAGAAGGACAGCAATCTGGCAGTCATGCTCCCCCTGCTCCAGTGATGAGGAGGAGGGGATGATGAGGTCACTGACTCAACGTGGGTGCCTGATAGGAGAGAGGAGGAGGAGGAGGAGGAGGTGGTGGCACATCACCAACGAGGCAGGATGCCCTCCAGGGGCCAGCCTAAGGGCATCACATTGACTGCATCACACCCCAAAGCTCCACATGTGCAGGGCGCTGCAGTCTCTGCGCGTTATTCAGTGCGCGTTAAAAGTTCTTTGGTGTGGGCCTTTTTTGAGACGAGTGCATCAGATCGCACCGCTGCTATTTGCAACATATGTCTCAAGCGTATCTCGTGTGACCAAAACATCTCCCGCTTGGGTACCACATACTTGACCAGACATATGTTGACCTGCCATGCAGTTCATTGGCAAGCGTATCTAAAAGACCCACACCAAAGAACAAAGAGGACCTCTCCTTGCTCCTCATCAGCTGAGATTTCCAACCCCACTAGACCTTCAGTCCTCTCTGAGACCTGCACTGAGAGGAATGAAGGTGTAGAATTAGGTGTGTCACAGCCAAGTACTTGTGGGCAATCTGCTTTTGGTACACCGACGTCAGATTGTACCAGGCAAATTTCCCTGCCCCAGCTGCTGCACCGCCGAAAGAAGTTTGCTCCCAGCCATCCACATGCCCAGCGGTTGAATGCTAGCTTGGCAAAATTGCTAGCACTTCAACTGCTGCCTTTTCAGTTGGTAGACTCTGCCCCCTTCCGTGAGTTTGTGGAATGTGCGGTTCCTCAGTGGCAGGTACCCAAACGCTACTTTTTCTCACGGAAGGCGATTCCGGCTCTCTACCGGCATGTGGAAGGCAATGTCCATGCCTCGCTGGACAGGGCGGTCAGCGGTAAGGTGCATATTACCGCTGACTCATGGACGTTACCTAAGTTTCACGGCGCATTGGGTGACTCTGCTGGCAGCTGGGAAGGATGCAGGACAAGGTGCAGTAGTGTTGGAGGTTGTTCCACCACCCCGCCTCCAAAATGCTAATGATTGTGACACACCTCTCTCCTCCACCCCCTCCTCTTCTTCTTCATCCATGGCCTCTTCCTGTGCTTTGTCCTCTGAACCAGCAGTGCTCCGTAGCCGTTCAAGGGGCTACGCAAGTACGCAGGCCAAAAGATGCCATGCGGTGCTTGAGCTGGTGTGCTTGGGGGACAGGAGCCACACTGGGGCAGAGGTTCTGTCAGCTCTGCAGGGGCAGGTTCAGAGGTGGTTGACGCCATGCCAACTTAAGGCAGGAATGGTGGTTTGCGACAATAGCACCAACCTCCTCTCTGCCCTCCGACAGGGACAAATGACCCATGTGCCCTGTTTGGCTCACGTCCTTAACTTGGTGGTGCAGCAGTGCTTGGGCAGGTACCCGGGCTTACAGGATGTCCTGAGGCAGGCCAGGAAAGTCTGTGTGCATTTCCGCCGGTCATATAATGCCAGTGCTCGGCTTACGGACCTCCAAAAAGGAGTTTAACCTGCCCAAGAACCGCCTAATCTGTGACATGCCCACCAGGTGGAACTCAACGTTGGCCATGCTGCAGCGGCTGCACACGCAGCAGAGGGCCATCAATGAGTACCTGTGCGACTATGGCACCAGGACAGGGTCAGGGGAGCTTGTTTTTTTTTCCCCACGCCAGTGGGCCATGATCAGGGATGCATGCACTGTCCTGTCACCATTTGAGGAGGCCACGAGGATGGTGAGCAGTGACAGTGCATGCATCAGTGACACTGTCCCCCTTGTCCACCTGTTGGAGCACACGCTGCGTGGAATAATGGACAGGGCACTTGAGGCAGAACAGAGGCAGGAAGAGGAGGACTTCCTTAGCTCTCAAGGCCCCCTTTATCCAGACAGTGTTCCTGCGTGCCCGCTGATCACACAGGAAGAGGACGAGGAGGAGGAGGAGGAGGAGAAGGAGGAGGAAGATTGTGTCAGCATGGAGGTGGAGCCTGGCACTCAGCATCAGCAGCAGTCTTTAAGGGATCAGTCCCAAGAAACACATGGACTTGTACGTGGCTGGGAGGAGGTGGCTGCGGACCATGTCGTTCTTAGTGACCCAGAGGACTCCGGACCGAATTCCTCAGCAAACTTACGCTGCATGGCCTCCCTGATCCTGCAAAGCCTGCGTAAGGATCCTCGTATTCGTGGTATCAAGGAGAAGGACCAATACTGGCTGGCAACCCTCCTTGATCCACGTTACAAGGGTAAGGTTGCGGACCTTATCTTGCCATCGCAGAGGGAGCAGAGGATGAAACATCTTCGGGAGGCCTTGCAGAAAGGTCTGTGCAATGCGTTCCCAGAGACTGGGAGGTTACAAACTCCTGTTTCTGGACAACGTGTTGCTGAGGCTTCGGTCAGTCAAAGAAGGAGCGGGGGAGAAGGTGGCCGTCTGACCGATGCGTTCAGACAATTTTTTGGTCCGCAGCTCCAAGGTATGATCAGTTCCAGCAACCATCGCCAGCGTCTGTTTTACATGGTGCAGGAATACCTAAGGGCAAGATCAGACTTGGACACCTTTCCCACCGAAAATCCTCTGGGTTACTGGGTCTTGAGGATGGATCACTGGCCAGAGCTTGCACAGTATGCAATTGAGCTACTGGCCTGTCCTGCATCCAGCGTTCTTTCGGAATGCACATTCAGTGCTGCTGGAGGCTTTGTAACCGATCACAGGGTGCGTCTGTCCACCGACTCGGTCGATCGACTGACCTTCATAAAAATGAATCAGTCTTGGATCACCACCAGCTACCAAGCACCTGATGCTGATGTAACCGAATAATTTTTTTTGAAATCTCAGATCCCTTCAAAGACTGCCTATGCTGATGCTGAGTGACTATCCCTGAGTAATTATCCTCTTCCTCCTCAATCATCACGCTGATAGCTTGTAAGAACATTTTTGGTTCTGGGCGCCACCACCAGTGCCTAAGGCACAATTTTTCAGCCCCTGTTTAACAGGGGCGTGTAATTACAATTATTGATGCAATACTTTGCAGCAGGGCTCGTTCCTGCGTTCCAACTAGAGTGTCTGTGAGGGGTTGCAGTGTTGTGGCACCAGCGCCTAAGGCCCAATTTTTCAGCCCTTGTTTAACAGGGGCATGTAATTACAATTCTTGATCTAATATTTCAAAGCAGGGCCCTGTGAGGGCTTACAGTGTTGTGGCCACAACAACACCTAAGGCCCAAATTTCTGCTGAGTATATAGGGCAGGACCCTACTTTCAAACATCTAACTTACAAATGACTCCTACTTGCAAACGGAAGGAGACAACAGGAAGTGAGATGAAATCTACCCCTAGGAAGGGAAATTCTCTCCTGTAAGAGTTAATATGGGAAAAACATTTCTCCTTTCCACTGATGCTTTCCAATCCTTGTTCCACAAAAAAACCCAAATTTTCGAAAAACATTTTTCATTGGGACAAAAAGTGAGGTGAAATCTTCTGAAGAGGAGGAAAGACAGCAAAACAAATGTCACAGGGGTGATAACCCTTCCCTATGTTTTCCAAAAAGCTTAAAAAAGATTTTTTGGCTGGAGCTAAACACGTTAAAAATGTCCCCTTTCAAAATTACAAACAGATTCTACTTAACAACAAACCTACAGTCCCTGTCTTGTTTGCACCCCCTGTATACTGCTGTTCAGAGTATATAGGGCCTGGTGGCCCCACACCTTTCCTTATTTTAATTTGGGTGCGGGGTTCCCCTTAATATCCATACAAGACTCTCACTGATTTTCATCCATATTGCCAGGACCCGACATTACATTAAACCCGCAAGCAGTTTTAAATGAGATTTTTTCCTTTAAAAATGACATTTGGTGCAGGGACTGTTCTAAACACGGGAAACTCACTTTACAGGCATACTATAGACACCCCCCAGGTACGATATTTAAAGGAATATTTCACTTTTTTTTTTTTTACTTTAACCACTTCAATACCAGGCACTTAGACACCTTCCCGCCCAGCCCAATTTTCAGCTTTCAGCGCTGTCACAATTTGAATGACAATTGCACGGTCATGCCACACTGTACCCAAACAAATTTTTTATCATTTTGTTCCCACAAATAGAGCTTTCTTTTGGTGGTATTTGATCCCCTCTGCGGTTTTTATTTTTTGCGCAACAAATAAAAAAAGACAGAAAATTTTGAAAAAAAGCACGTTTTTCTTTGTTTCTGTTAAAATTTTTTGTAAAGGAGTACGTTTTCTTCTTCAATGACGGGCACTGATATGGCTGCACTGACGGGCACTGATACGGCGGCACTGATGGGCACCGATGAGGTGGCACCAATGAGGTGGCACTGATGAGGTGGCACTGACGGGCACTGATGATGGGCACTGATAGGTGGCACTGATGCGCACTGATAGGTGGCACTAATGGGCACTGATAGGTGGCACTGGTAGGTGGCGCTGATAGGTGGCACCGATGGGCACTGATAGGCGGCACTGATGGGCACTTGTAGGTGGCATTAATGGGCACTCGTAGGTGGCGTTGATGGGTAGTTATGGGTGGCACTGATAGTTGGCACAGATGGGCACGGATGGGCACTGATAGGTGGGCACAGATGGGCACAGATGGGCACTGACAGGTGGCACCGATGGACACTGATGGGTGGCACTGATGATTCTGATTGATGGCAGTGATGCCCCTAAGTGTGGCATTGCTGGGCATCACTGCAACATAATTGTGCCAATCAGTGCCCATTTGTGGGCACTGATTGGCACAGATTTGGCACTGACTGGGCACATGTGGATGGCCATGGGGTACATACCTGGCCATCCACATGTTTCCCTTCCCTGGTGGTCCTAGTGGCGATCCCTGGTGGTCCAGTGTGGTGATCTGCGGGGGGGCTGCGCTGATAAACAATCAGCGCAGACCCCCCCTGCCAGGAGAGCCGCCGATCGGCTCTCCTCTACTCGCGTCTGTCAGACGCGAGTGAGGAAGAGCCGATCAACGGCTCTTCCTATTGACAGCGTGATCAGCCGTGATTGGACACGGCTGATCACGTGGTAAAGAGCCTCCGCCGGAGGCTCTTTACCAAGATCGGTGTAGCGGTGTGTCAGACTGACACACCGATCCACCGATCGCCGCGATGCGCGCCCCTGCGGGCGCGCGGCGGCATGTTATCCTGAAGGACGTCATATGACGCCCAGTCAGGATAGCACAACCACCGCCCGGCCGTCAATCCGCTATAGGCCGGGCGGGAAGTGGTTAAGCATCATTAAAATCACTGCTCCCGAAAAAACGGCACTTTTTAAAAGTTTTTTTTTGCATTGATACATGTCCCCTGGGGTAGGACCCGGGTCCCCAAACCCTTTTTAGGACAATACCATGCAAATTAGCCTTTAAAATGAGCACTTTTGATTTCGAACGTTCGAGTCCCATAGACGTCAATGGGGTTCTAACGTTCGTGCGAACTTTCGGTCCGTTCGCAGGTTCTGGTGCAAACCGAACCGGGGGGTGTTCGGCTCATCCATAATTGTACCCATAGTTGCTATTAGACTTCTGGTGGTGTACACAATACCGTGCACCCCTAGTGCAGTTGCTACCACTTTTCTGGTGGTGTACACAGTACACAATACAGTGTAGTGTGGTTTTGCTAAACAAAATTTACAGCATGCCCGGAAGGCCACCAAGGAGAGGCAGACACTCACAGGCCACTTAAAGAGGACAAGCAGCCTCTGTGTCTACAGTCGACAGTGCTGGTCGTGGACACGGTGCATCCTCAGCATGTGGCCGTGGGGCACGCTTGTCCTTTTTTTCTGCAGCTGGCCGTGTTATTGAGCCACAACATGCAGAAGAGTTGGTGGAATGGATAACAAAGCCGTCCTCATCCTCCTCATCCTCTGTCACCCAGGCTCAGAGTAGTTTGCCTTCCAATGCAGCTGCCAAAGTGGCCTATTCCATCGACTCCATGTCAACAGTCACTCCTTCCCTAGCCCCACCATCATGCACGGAGGAGTCCCCCGAACTATTCGACCACAGTGTCGGGTACATGCTGCAGGAGGATGCACAGTGATTTGAAGGCTCTGATGATGGTACCCAGGTTGAGGAAGGGTGTAACGTGAACCTAGAGAGAGGGGGTGCCCAAGAAGGTCAAGAAACTGGCAGTCATGTTCCCATAGCTGCAGCATACTGCCAAGTTTGCTCCAGTGACGAGGAGGGAGGGGATGATGAGGTCACTGACTCTACTTGGGTGCCTGATAGAAGAGAGGAGGAGGAGGAGGCACATCTCCAATGAGGCAGAATGCCCTCCAGGGGGCAGGTTAAGGGCAGCCACCATATTGCATCACACCACAGAGCTAAGCAGGTGCAGGGCGCTGCTGACTCCCCACATATTTTGAAAAATTCTTTGGTGTGGGCCTTTTTTGACACGTGTGAAGAAGATTGCACCATTGCTGTTTGCAACATATGTCTGAAGCGTATCAAGCGTGGCCAAAACAGCAGCCGCTTGGGCACCACATGCTTGACCAGACATATGACCTCCCATGCAGCTAGTTGGCAACAGCAATTAAAAAACTCACATCAAAGAACAAGGCGGACCTCTCCTTGCTTCTCATCAGCTGGGATCTCCAACCCCACTATACCTCCAGTCCTCTCAGAAACCTGCACCGAGAGGAATGAAGGTATAGAAATAGGTGTCCCAAGTACTTGCGGCCAATCTGCTAGCGGTACACCAACATCCAATTTTTGCAGGCAAATTTCCCTACCCCAGTTGCTAAACCATCAAAAGAAATTTGGTCCCAGCCATCCACATGCTCTGCATCTGAATGCTAGCTTGGCCAAATTGCTAGCACTGCAACTGCTGCCTTTTCAGCTGGTAGACTCTGCCCCCTTTTGTGAATTTGTGGAATGTGCAGTACCTCAGTGGCAGGTTCCCAAACGCAATTTCTTTTCACAGAAGGCGATTCCGGCACTCTACCAGCATGTGAAAGGCAATGTCTTGTCCTCGTTGGACAGGAGGGTCAGCAGTAAGGTGCATATTACCACTGACTTATGGTCCAGCAGGCATGGACAGGGACCTTTCTTTCACTGCGCACTTGGTAACTCTGCTGGCAGATGGGAAGGATGCAGGACAGGGTTCAGTATTGTTGGAGCTTGTTCCACCACCATGCCTCCAAAATGCTAGTAGTGGTGATTCTGCCACAGATCTCTCCTCCACCCCTTCCTCTTCTTCTTCTTCTATGGCCTCTTCCTCTGCAGATTTGTCCTCTGAACCAGCGGTGCTCCGTAGGCTTTCAAGGGGCTACGCAAGCACTCAGGCAAAAAGATGTCATGTGGTGCTTGAGTTGGTCTGCTTAGGGGACAGGAGCCACACTGGGGCAGAGATTCTGCCAGCTCTGCAGGGGCAAGCTCAGAGGTGGTTGATGCCATGCCAGCTTCAGCCAGGAATGACTGTATGCGACAATCGCACCAACCTCCTCTCCGCCCTCTGACAGAGACACTTGACCCATGTTCCCTATTTGGCTCACATCCTGAATTTGGTGGTGCAGAGGTTCTTGAGCAGGTACCCGGGCTTACAGGATCTCCTGAGGCAGGCCAGGAAAGTCTGTGGTTATTTCCGCTGGTCATATAATGCCAATGCTTGGCTGGCTGACATTCAAAGAGAATTCAACCTGCCCAAGAACCGCCTCATTTGTGACATGCCCACCAGGTGGAACTCAACGTTGGCAATGCTGTAGCAGATGTACACACAGCAGAGGGACATCAATGAGTACCTGTGTGAGTATAGCACCAGGACAGGGTCAGGGGAGCTTGGCTTTTTTTCGCCACGCCAGTGGCTAATGATCAAGGATGCATGCACTGTCCTGTCACCATTTGAGGAGGCCACGAGGATGGTGAGCAGTGACAGTGCATGCATCAGTGATACTGTCCCTCTTCCTGTTGGAGCACACACTTTGTGGAATAATGGACAGGGCACTTGAGGCAGAACAGCGGGAGGAAGAGGAGGACTTCCTTACCTCTCAAGGCCCCCTTTATCCAGATAGTATTCCTGCAGGCCCGCCGATCACACAGGAAGAAGAAGCAAAGGTGGAGGAGGATTGTGTCAGCATGGACGTGGAGGATAACACTTAGCATCAGTCTTGGTATCAAGGAGAGGGATCATTACTGGCTGGCAACCGTTCTTGAGCCACGTTACAAGGGTAAGGTTGCAGAACTTATCCAGCCTTCGCAGAGTGAGCAGAGGATGAAACATCTTCGGTAGGCCTTACAGAAAAGTTTGTGCAATGCATTTCCAGAGCCTGGGAGGTTACAATTTCCTGGTGCTGGACAAAGGGTTGCTGAGGCTTCGTTCAGTCACAGAAAGAGTGGTGGAGAAGGTGGCCGGCTGACCGATGCCTTCAGACAATTCTTCAGTCCTCAGCGCCAAGGTCTGATCAGTTCTAGCAACCATCGCCAACATTGGTGCAAGAATATCTAGGGGCAAGATCAGACTTGGAGACCTTTCCAACAGAACATCCACCGAGTTACTGAGTCTTGAGGATGGACCACTGGCCAGAGCTTGCTCAATATGCAATTGAGCTACTGGCCTGTCCTGCATCCAGTGTTCTTTCTGACTGCACATTTAGTGCTCCTGGAAGCTTTGTAACTGATCACAGAGTGTGCCTGTCCACAGTCTCTGTTGATCGGCTCACATTCATAAAAATGAATCAGTCTTGGCTCACCAGCTACCAAGCACCTGATGCTGATGTAACCGATTGATTTTTCTATGGATGTGGGATCCCTTGAAGACTGCATATGCTGAGTGACTATCCTATTATGCTGAGTGACTATCCTATTCCTCCTCAATATTCATGATGATAGCTTCTAAGAATATTTTTGGTTCAGGGCACCACCACCACTGCCTAATGCCCAATTTTTCTGCCCCTGTTTAACAGGGGCATGTAATTACAATTTTTGATCAAATATTTAACAGCAGGTCTCATTCCTGTGCTCAACAAGAGTATCTGTGAGGGGTTGCAGTGTTGTGGCACCACCACTACTGCCTAAGGCCCAATTTTTCTGCCCCTGTTCAACAGGGGCATGTAATTACAATTTTTGCTCTAATATTTCAGAGCAGTTCCCGTTTCTGCCCTCAAGAGAATATGTGTGGGGTTACAGTGTTGTGGCACTACCACCACTGCCTAAGGCCCAATTTTTCTGCCCCTGTTTAATAGGGGCGCATAATTACAATTTTTGATCTACTATTTCACAGCAGGGCCTGTTCCTGCGCTCAATAAGAGTAACTGGGATGCTTTACAGTGTTGTGCCACCACCACCACCGCCTAAGGCCCAATTTTTCTGCCCCTGTTTAACAAGGGCATGTAATTACAATTTTTGATCTAATATTTCACAGTAGGGCCCATTCCAGTGCCCACCAAGAGTAACTGTGAGGTCTTACAGCGTTCTGGTACCACCAACACCTAAGGCCCAATTTTCCACCGAGTGTATAGGGCAGGCCTATTTTTAAACATCCAACTTACAAACGACTCCTACTTACAAACGGAGGGAGACAACAGAAAGTGAGAGGAAATCTACCCCTAGGAAGGGAAAAAAATTCTCCTGTAAGAGTTAATATGGGAAAAAGGTGTCTCCACTGATGCTTTATCACCAATCCTAGTTTCCCTAATAACCCAAAATTTCAAAATCCAATTTTCATTGGGACTGAAGGTGAGGTGAAATCTTCTGAACAGGGGCACAGACAGCAAAACAAATGTTACAGGGGTGAAAACCCTTCACTATGTTATCCGAAAAGCTTAAAAATATATTTTTTGGCTGGAGCTACACTTTAAAAATGTACCTGTTCCAAATTACAAACAGATTCAACTTAAGAACAAACCTACAGTCCCTATCTTGTTTGTAACCCAGGGACCACCTGTATACTGCTGTTCAGAGTATATAGGGCCTGGGGGCCCCATGCCTTTTTTTGTAATTTAGGGGCGGGGTTCCCCTTAATATCCATACCAGACCCGGTAATGGGCTGGGGGGGACCCATGCCGTTTTCCTCAATGATTTTTATCTATATTGCCGGGACCTGACATTACATTACAGCCGCAAGCATTATTAAAATCACTGCTCCCGAAAAAACAGCTCTTTTTAAAACTTTTTTTGCACTGATTCATGTTCCCTGGGGCAGGACCCGGTCCAAAAACACTTTTTATGACAATAACTTGCATATTAGCACTTTTGATTTTTCACATTTGAGTCCCATAGACTAACGGTGTCCGCACAAAATTTTTTGCCTGTTCGCATGTTCTGCCGTGAACCGAACCAGGGGGTGTTTGGCTCAACCCCACTAACTACACACCCAGTTTCCATGACATGTTGCAGTCCATCAATTTCACTCAGGGTGGACAACAGTTCCCAGCAGTTTCCCTTCTTCTCAGGGTCAACTCCAGGGCTAGGCCATGGTACTGGGGACCGCACTTTGGGACATAAGTCCCCTTGCAATGACGTCCTTATTCTCTCCATATGACAGTCGGGACCAAGAACATTTTCTTCTTCATTTGAGGAGCAACAACCTGCAGAAGATCACACATCACTTTTCAGAGTGGAGCACCCAACAACTTCAATTTAGGAGCAACCCTGCCTAAACACCAGGGTGCTACATGCACATTCTGCAAAATCATGGAAGGGGCAGAATCCACCAGATGGAAAGGCAAGAGTTGTAAAGCCAGCAGCTTTGACAAGCTTGAATTTAAACGCTGGGCATGTGGGTGACAGTACCTGTATTTTTATTTTGCTGCAACAGCTGGCACATTGAAATTTGCCTGCTAAAGTCTACAGCTGGTGGTGTGCTGCTGGCAGACATGCTGTAAGGACCTGTGGTACCCTTCGTTATACCATTATCCCTGAAAATGGAGGCTGCTGAAAATGCATGAGATATAGCTGAAGTAGACCGGATAGGTGAGGCATGAGGAGAAGCCGTCCCTTTTGTGTGGCTTTCAGGTGCTTTTGTAAACTAGGTAAGTGATGAGAGGTTAAATGCCTTATCAAGCATGTGGTACCCAAATGGCTGGTGTCTTTGCCATGCTTGATCTGCTCGAGGCAAAGTTTGCAAATTGCAACAGTACGATCGGTTGCACATGTGCTAAAGCCATCCCAAACAGCTGAGCTGTGGGAAGTGAGCCAGGAGATAACCTCATTGGGGTTGTGCCTTACCCTTACTTTCCTCCTCTGCTCTATATGACACACAAGTCACATCAGACTTGTCAGACCCCATCATCATCATCCCCTCCATCCTCATAATCACTGGAGCCAACTTGCCAATAAGCTGCAGGTGGGGGAACATGACTGCCAATTTGTTGTTTGCCAGTGTTCTCCCCTCTCTGTAGGCTCATGTTCCTACCTTCCTTAAAGAGGAGTTCCACCCAGGGGGTCCATTAAAAAAAAATAATAATTAAAGTCAGCAGCTACAAATACTGCAGCTGCTGACTTTTAATTGGACACTTACCTGTCCCTGAGTCCAGCGATGCGGGGGATCGAAGCCCCGCTCGTCCCCCCCCTCCGCTCATCGGCGCCGGCATTTCAACTGTGGGCGCTGGGCTGTGGCACCCACTGCGCATGCGCGAGGGGATCCGCGCGCCGTGATTGGCCGCTCAATAACCTGGGACCTGTAATGGGTCCCAGATGATTGACAGGAGGGAGGGAGCAGAGCCGAGCCCTTCCTGTGCCGAGGGGGCAGTGATGTCACCAGCCCAGGCAAAGGAAGAGGCAGACTACGAGGGACCACCTAGCAACAGGCATTTAGAGGTAAGTAAAAAAAAAATATCCAAATGGTTTTTTTTTGTTTTGTTTTTTTAGAATTTTTCAGGTATTTTTGTTTTTTTGGGTGGAACCCCACTTTAACCTCAGGGCCAACATCTAAATCAAGTAATGCCTGTGCATTGTCAAGGAGCATGTGGCTAATGCTGTGTTCAAATAACTCAGCTGAATCCTCCATGCCTGATACTGGGACTATGGCAGGAGTAGCTGTGGACAAGGAGGCAGAATATGCTGCTTTGGCAGCTGAGGTGGAATGCACACTAGTCTCTGCCTGGGTGACAGAGAAGGAATGCACCTCAATATACTGCAGTAAATATGCACTAACACACCTCAATATACTGCAGTAAACAGATGCTATCACACATCAATATACTGCAGTAAACGTGCACTAACACACCTTGATGTAATGCAGTAAACGTGCACTAACGCACTTCAATATACTGCCATAAAAGTGCACTAATGCACTTCAATATACTGCCGTAAAAGTGCACTAATGCACTTCAATATACTGCCGTAAAAGTGCACTAATGCACTTCAATATACTGCCGTAAAAGTGCACTAATGCACTTCAATATACTGCCGTAAAAGTGCACTAATGCACTTCAATATACTGCAGTAAAAGTGCACTAATGCACTTCAATATACTGCAGTAAAAGTGCACTAATGCACTTCAATATACTGCAGTAAAAGTGCACTAATGCACTTCAATATACTGCAGTAAAAGTGCACTAATGCACTTCAATATACTGCAGTAAAAGTGCACTAATGCACTTCAATATACTGCAGTAAAAGTGCACTAATGCACTTCAATATACTGCAGTAAACGTGCACTAATGCACTTCAATATACTGCAGTAAACGTGCACTAATGCACTTCAATATACTGCAGTAAACGTGCACTAATGCACTTCAATATACTGCAGTAAACGTGCACTAATGCACCTCAATATAATGCAATAAACATGCACTAAGATACCTCATTATACTGCAATAAACATGCACTAATGCATTTCAATATACTGCAGTAAAACTGCACTAACACACTTGAATATACTGCCGTAAAAGTTAACTAAGGTGCTTTAATATATGGCAGGAGTAGCTGTGGACAAGGAGGCTGAATAAGCTGAGGTGGACTGTGCACTAGTCTCTGTTTGTGTGACAGAGGATGAAGAGGATGAGGATGGTTTAGTAAGCCAGTCCACCACCTCCTCTGCATGCTGTAGCTGGATAGCATGGACAACATCACTAAACAGAGGAAATGATGCCCTGCATGAGGACGGACCATGTCCACCTTTGCCTGTGGACACAGATGCTGCTGGCCCCCCCACAGTGCCATGGGAACGTCTGCCTCTCCTTGTTGGCCTCCCAGACATGATGGGGAGCTTATTACTGAAATGTAATAGAGAAGGGGAAATGTGTACATGGATGCACTTTAATCGATGGAAACTGGTGTTTGATGCACTTTAACTTGACTACTCACTACACAGACACACTCAACTAACGCACTTCAATATACTGCCGTAAAAGTGCATTAACACACCTAAATGTACCGCAGTAAACATAGACTAACACAGTTCAGTATACTGCAGTAAACATGCACCATTGCACTTCAATATACTGCAGTAAACGTGCACTAATGCACCTTAATCTACTGCAGAAAAGGTGCACTAACGCAGCTCAATATACTGCAGTAAACGTACACTAATGCAGTTTAACATACTGCAGTAAACGTGCATTAACGCATGCCAATATACTGCAGTAAATGTGCACTAATGGACCTCAATATACTGGAGTAAACTTGCCCTGAAACACTAAACTGATGCTAAAGTAAAAATAAATGGTCACACTACACTCACTAATGCAAGTCAAAATACTACAGTAAACGTGCACTAATGCATGCCAATATGCTGTAGTAAACATGCACCAACGCACATCAATATACCGCAGTAAACGCGTACATTAACACACCTAAATATACGTCAGTAAACGTGCACTAATGCACGTCAATACTGTATACTGCAGTAAACATGCTCTAATGCACCTCAATATACTCCAGTAAGCATGCACTAACGCAGTTCAATATATTGCAGTAAACGTGCAGTAACGCACATCAATCTACTGCAGTAAACGTGCACTAATGCAGTAAACATGTACTAATGCACCTCAATGTACTGCAGTAAACAGGCGCTAACGCACATCAATATACTGCAGTGAACATGGACTAATGCACTTCAAAATACTGCAGCAAGCATGCACTAATGCACATCAATATACTGCAGTAAAGATGCACTAACGCATTTCAATATACTGCCTGAAACACTAAACTGACACTAAAGTAAAAATGAATGGTCGCTCTACACTCATACTGCACTATCACTATATTCACACTAAACTGATGCTAAAGTAAAAATGAAAGAATGCACTACACTCACACTTGCTCTATCACTATATTCACACTACACTTACACTCTACAGTTCAATATACTGCAGTAAATGTGCACTAATGCACCACAATCATCTGCAGTAATAGTGAACTAACGCACTTAAATATACGACAGTAAACATGCACTATTGCGTGTCAATACTGTAGTAAACATGCACTAGCACACCTTAATAAGCTGCAGTAAACGTGTACTAATGCATGTCAATATACTGCAGTAAGCATGCACTTCAATATACTGCAGTAAACGTGCAGCAACACACCTTAATATACTGCAGTAAACGTGCACTAACACCCATCAATATACAGCAGTAAACGTGGGCTAAGGCACTTCAATATACTGCTGTAAAAGTGCACTAACGCACATCAATATACTGCAGTAAATGTGCACTAACACACCTCAATGTACTGCAGTAAACGTAGACTAACACAGGATCTTTCTCCTAGGGCTGTACCCCTGCTGTGCTCATTATGAGGGGCTCCCACCATCCCTGTGCTGTGCTGACTTCCTGGGTTTGTACCCCTGCTGTGCTCATTATGAAGGGCTCTCACCATCCCTGTGCTGTGCTGACTTCCTGGGTTTGTACTACCTGTTGTGCTCATTATGAGGGGCTCCCACCATCCCTCTGCTGTGCTCATTATGAGGGGCTCCCACCATCCCTGTGCTGTGCTGACTTCCTCCTGGGGCTGTACCCCTGCTGTGCTCATTAGGGTGGGCTCCCACCATCCATTTGCTGTGCTAAAAAGAGTATTGGTAACTGTAAGCACAAACACACAAGTCCATATATAACAGGAGATATAAAGGGCTGAGCAACTTAGTCCATAGGGGACAGGCTGGAAGTTCAAGGGTTAAGTGGTAACCGGTAATGTAATGGTTAAAGTAGGCTGGTAGGCTAGGCGGCTGCTGTCCTCAGAGAGCTGGCTCTGTGATGGATGAGAGAGGGGTAGAGAAGGAAGCGCCACCTGAGTGTAGTATTAACAAATGATGTTTAATGACACCAGGTAAAAACACACTTACAGGATAAAAACATATAAAAGGCTCATCTGTATAGGTATGTGGTCATCGGTGTTCCCTCTGATCCTGTGGTGGTGACACTGCAGGGATGCTGGGCTGCAGAAGGTGGATTACCAGCCGGGAGCTCCTTCTGTGGCCATCAGGAAGAGACTAGGGGCCGGCGTGGAGCGCACGTGGAGCGTGCATGACGTCACAGGTCGTCCATCTGCTTCCGGGTTCAGTATCCAGGGGAGGGATCATCCAGGGAGGAGGGCTAGCAGGGAGGCTGCGAGAAGGCTACGCGCTCTGAGCCACTGCTCCTTCAATAGGCCTAATAGGGAGGTGTCTGCAATGTGCTTTTATATGGCAGTGCTGTGGGATAACAGGTCCCAGCATCTATCACAAGAAAGCACAGTGCCACCTGTGGGCGGGAGGGGAGGTAAGTATAAAAGTATAAAAGTATAAGTATCTAAAAAAACTATAAAAAAAAATATATATATATATATATATATATATATATATATATATATATATATATATATATATATATATATGTAAATAAATAAATAAATAAATAAGTAGAGAAAGGCAAAAAAATGGTGAAAAAATTATGGTATAAGAAGTGGACATGGATAAAGCTGATTTCCCAATACGCATGCTTTATCCATGTCCACTTCTTATACCATAATTTTTTCACCATTTTTTTGCCTTTCTCTACTTATTTATATATATATATATATATATATATATATATATATATATATATATATATATATATATTTATATTTATTTTTATTTTTTTTATAGTTTTTTTATATACTTATACTTTTATACTTACCTCCATCTTTTGCCCCCATTGTTACTCCCATTTTTACTATTGTTAATATTATTGTCTCCATGTTTACTACCATGCACTTCTTCATATATATGTTTCCATGACACTGACTATTATATAACCTTCTGTTTTTTTCTCTGTGTATATTATGTTACCTTGTAGTTCCCCTCCCGCCCACAGGTGGCACTGTGCTTTCTTGTGATAGATGCTGGGACCTGTTATCCCACAGCACTGCCATATAAAAGCACATTGCAGACACCTCCCTATTAGGCCTATTGAAGGAGCAGTGGCTCCGAGTGCGTAGCCTTCTCTCAACCTCCCTGCTAGCCCTCCTCCCTGGATGATCCCTCCCCTGGATACCGAACCCGGAAGCAGACAGACGACCTGTGACGTCATGCACGCTCCACGTGCGCTCCACGCCGGCCCCTAGTCTCTTCCTGATGGCCACAGAAGGAGCTCCCGGCTGGTAACCCACCATCTGTAGCCCAGCATCCCTGCAGCGTCACCACCACAGGATCAGAGGGAACACCGAGGACCACATACCTATACAGATGAGCCTTTTATATGTTTTTATCCTGTAAGTGTGTTTTTACCTGGTGTCATTAACCACTTGACGACCGCCTCACGCCGATGTACGTCGGCAAAGTGGCACGGACAGGCAAAATCACGTACAGTGTACGTGATTTGCCTTCCGCGGGTGGGGGGTCCGATCGGACCCCCCCCGGTGCCCGAGGCGGTCGTCCTTTGTGCCCCGGTGATCGGTGGTGAGGGGGAGACCATCCGTTCGTGGCCCCCCCCTCGCGATCGCCGCCGGCCAATCAAATCATTCCTTTGCTGCTGTATGCTAAACAGCAGCAAAGGAAATGATGTCATCTCTCCTCGGCTCGGTAATTTCCGTTCCGGCCCGAGGAGAGAAGACATCAATGTGAGTGCACCAACACACACACACACACACAGTAGAACATGCCAGGCACACAAAACACCCCGATTTCCCCCCCCCCCCGATCACCCCCCGATTCCCCCCCCCCAATCACCCCCGCCCCTGTCACAAACTGACACCAGCAGTTTTTTTTTTTTTTTTTTTTCTGATTACTGCATTGGTGTCAGTTTGTGACAGTTAGTGTTGGGACAGTGAGTATTACCCCCCTTTAGGTCTAGGGTACCCCCCTAACCCCCCCTAATAAAGTTTTAAACCCTTGATCACCCCCTGTCACCAGTGTCACTAAGCGATCATTTTTCTGATCGCTGTATTAGTGTCGCTGGTGACGCTAGTTAGGGACATAAATATTTAGGTTCGCCGTCAGTGTTTTATAGCGTCAGGGACCCCCATATACTACCGAATAAATGTTTTAACCCCTTGATTGCCCCCTAGTTAACCCTTTCACCACTGATCACCGTATAACCGTTACGGTTGACGCTGGTTAGTTTGTTTATTTTTTATAGTGTCAGGGCACCCGCCGTTTATTACCGAATAAAGGTTTAGCCCCCTGATCGCCCGGCGGTGATATGCGTCGCCCCAGGCAGCGTCAGATTAGCGCCAGTACCGCTAACACCCACGCACGCAGCATACACCTCCCTTAGTGGTATAGTATCTGAACGCATCAATATCTGATCCGATCAGATCTATACTAGCGTCCCCAGCAGTTTAGGGTTCCCAAAAATGCAGTGTTAGCGGAATCAGCCCAGATACCTGCTAGCACCTGCGTTTTGCCCCTCCGCCCGGCCCAGCCCAGCCCACCCAAGTGCAGTATCGATCGATCACTGTCACTTACAAAAGACTAAACGCATAACTGCAGCGTTCGCAGAGTCAGGCCTGATCCCTGCGATCGCTAACAGTTTTTTTGGTAGTATTTTGGTGAACTGGCAAGCACCAGCCCCAGGCAGGGTCAGGTTAGCGCCAGTACCGCTAACACCCACGCACGCAGCATACGCCTCCCTTAGTGGTATAGTATCTGAACGGATCAATATCTGATCCGATCAGATCTATACTAGTGTCCCCAGCAGTTTAGGGTTCCCAAAAACGCAGTGTTAGCGGAATCAGCCCAGATACCTGCTAGCACCTGCGTTTTGCCCCTCCGCCCGGCCCAGCCCACCCAAGTGCAGTATCGATCGATCACTGTCACTTACAAAAGACTAAATGCATAACTGCAGCGTTCACAGAGTCAGGCCTGATCCCTGCGATCGCTAACAGATTTTTTGGTAGCGTTTTGGTGAACTGGCAAGCGCCAGCGGCCTAGTACACCCCGGTCGTAGTCAAACCAGCACTGCAGTAACACTTGGTGACGTGGCGAGTCCCATAAGTGCAGTTCAAGCTGGTGAGGTGGCAAGCACAAGTAGTGTCCCGCTGCCACCAAAAAGACAAACACAGGCCCGTCGTGCCCATAGTGCCCTTCCTACTGCATTCGCCAATCCTAATTGGGAACCCACCGCTTCTGCAGCGCCCGTACTTCCCCCATTCACATCCCCAACCAAATGCAGTCGGCTGCATGAGAGGCATTTTCTTTATGTCCTCCCGAGTACCCCTACCCAGCGAACGCCCCCAAAAAAGATATTGTGTCTGCAGCTAGCGTGGATATAGGCGTGACACCCGCTATTATTGTCCCTCCTGTCCTGACAATCCTGGTCTTTGCATTGGTGAATGTTTTGAACGCTACCATACACTAGTTGAGTATTAGCGTAGGGTACAGCATTGCACAGACTAGGCACACTTTCACAGGGTCTCCCAAGATGCCATCGCATTTTGAGAGACCCGAACCTGGAACCGGTTACAGTTATAAAAGTTAGTTACAAAAAAAGTGTAAAAAAAAAAAAAAAAATATATATATATATATAAAATAGTTGTCGTTTTATTGTTCTCTCTCTCTCTATTCTCTCTATTGTTCTGCTCTTTTTTACTGTATTCTATTCTGCAATGTTTTATTGTTATTATGCTTTATCATGTTTGCTTTTCAGGTATGCAATTTTTTATACTTTACCGTTTACTGTGCTTTATTGTTAACCATTTTTTTGTCTTCAGGTACGCCATTCACAAATTTGAGTGGTTATACCAGAATGATGCCTGCAGGTTTAGGTATCATCTTGGTATCATTCTTTTCAGCCAGCGGTCGGCTTTCATGTAAAAGCAATCCTAGTGGCTAATTAGCCTCTAGACTGCTTTTACAAGCCGTGGGAGGGAATGCCCCCCCCCCCACCGTCTTCCGTGTTTTTCTCTGGCTCTCCTGTCTCAACAGGGAACCTGAGAATGCAGCCGGTGATTCAGCCAGCTGACCATAGAGCTGATCAGAGACCAGAGTGGCTCCAAACATCTCTATGGCCTAAGAAACCGGAAGCTACGAGCATTTTATGACTTAGATTTCGCTGGATGTAAATAGCGCCATTGGGAAATTGGGGAAGCATTTTATCACACCGATCTTGGTGTGGTCAGATGCTTTGAGGGCAGAGGAGAGATCTAGGGTCTAATAGACCCCAATTTTTTCAAAAAAGAGTACCTGTCACTACCTATTGCTATCATAGGGGATATTTACATTCCCCGAGATAACAATAAAAATGATTAAAAAAAAATAAAAATGAAAGGAACAGTTTAAAAATAAGATATAAAAAAGCAAAAAAATAATAAAGAAAAAAAAAAAAAAAGCACCCCTGTCGCCCCCTGCTCTCGCACTAAGGCGAACGCAAGCGGCGGTCTGGCGTCAAATGTAAACAGCAATTGCACCATGCATGTGAGGTATCACCGCGAAGGTTAGATCGAGGGCAGTAATTTTTGCAGTAGACCTCCTCTGTAAATCTAAAGTGGTAACCTGTAAAGGCTTTTAAAGGCTTTTAAAAATGTATTTATTTTGTTGCCACTGCACGTTTGTGCGCAATTGTAAAGCATGTCATGTTTGGTATCCATGTACTCGGCCTAAGATCATCTTTTTTATTTCATCAAACATTTGGGCAATATAGTGTGTTTTAGTGCATTAAAATTTAAAAAAGTGTGTTTTTTCCCCAAAAAATGCGTTTGAAAAATCGCTGCGCAAATACTGTGTGAAAAAAAAAATGAAACACCCACCATTTTAATCTGTAGGGCATTTGCTTTAAAAAAATATATAATGTTTGGGGGTTCAAAGTAATTTTCTTGCAAAAAAAAAAAAACTTTTTCATGTAAACAATAAGTGTCAGAAAGGGCTTTGTCTTCAAGTGGTTAGAAGAGTGGGTGATGTGTGACATAAGCTTCTAAATGTTGTGCATAAAATGCCAGGACAGTTCAAAACCCCCCCAAATGACCCCATTTTGGAAAGTAGACACCCCAAGCTATTTGCTGAGAGGCATGTCGAGTCCATGGAATATTTTATATTGCGACACAAGTTGCGGGAAAGAGACAATTTTTTTTTTTTTTTGCACAAAATTGTCACTAAATGATATATTGCTCAAACATGCTATGGGAATATGTGAAATTATACCCCAAAATACATTCTGCTGCTTCTCCTGAGTACGGGGATACCACATGTGTGAGACTTTTTGGGAGCCTAGCCGCGTACGGAACCCCGAAAACCAAGCCCTGCCTTCAGGCTTTCTAAGGGCGTGAATTTTTTATTTCTCTCTTGACTGCTTATCACAGTTTCGGAGACCATGGAATGCCCAGGTGGCACAAACCCCCCCCAAATGACCCCATTTTGGAAAGTAGACACCCCAAGCTATTTGATGAGAGGTATAGTGAGTATTTTGCAGACCTCACTTTTTGTCACAAAGTTTTGAAAATTGAAAAAAGAAAAAAAAAAAAGTTTTTTCTTGTCTTTCTTCATTTTCAAAAACAAATGAGAGCTGCAAAATACTCACCATGCCTCTCAGCAAATAGCTTGGGGTGTCTACTTTCCAAAATGGGGTCATTTGGGGGGGTTTTGTGCCACCTGGGCATTCCATGGCCTCCAAAACTGTGATAGGCAGTGAAGAGTGAAATCAAAAATTTTCACCCTTAGAAATCCTGAAGGCGGTGATTGGTTTTCGGGGTCCCGTACACGGCTAGGCTCCCAAAAAGCCCCACACATGTGGTATCCCCGTACTCAGGAGAAGTAGCTAAATGTATTTTGGGGTGCAATTCCACATATGCCCATGGCCTGTGTGAGCAATATATCATTTAGTGACAACTTTGTGCAAAAAAAAAAAAAAAAAAATGTGTCACTTTCCCGCAACTTGTGTCAAAATATAAAATATTCCATGGACTCAATATGCCTCTCTGGAAATAGCTTGGGGTGTCTACTTTCCAAAATGGGGTCATTTGGGGGGGTTTTGTGCCACCTGGGCATTCCATGGCCTCCGAAACTGTGATAGGCAGTAAAGAGTGAAATCATAAATTTACGCCCTTAGAAATCCTGAAGGCGGTGATTGGATTTCGGGGCCCCGTACGCGGCTAGGCTCCCAAAAAGTCCCACACATGTGGTATCCCCATATTCAGGAGAAGCAGCAGAATGTATTTTGGGGTGCAATTCCACATAGGCCCATGGCCTGTGTGAGCAATATATCATTTAGTGACAACTTTTTGTAATTTTTTTTTTTTTGTCATTATTCAATCACTTGGGACAAAAAAAATAAATATTCAATGGGTTCAACATGCCTCTCAGCAATTTCCTTGGGGTGTCTACTTTCCACAATGGGGTCATTTGGGAGGGTTTTGTACTGCCCTGCCATTTTAGCACCTCAAGAAATGACATAGGCAGTCATAAACTAAAAGCTGTGTAAATTACAGAAAATGTACCCTAGTTTGTAGACGCTATAACTTTTGCGCAAACCAATAAATATACACTTATTGACATTTTTTTTTACCAAAAACATGTGGCCGAATACATTTTGGCCTAAATGTATGACTAAAATTGAGTTTATTGGATTTTTTTTATAACAAAAAGTAGAAAATATCATTTTTTTTCAAAATTTTCGGTCTTTTTCCATTTATAGCGCAAAAAATAAAAACCGCAGAGGTGATCAAATACCATCAAAAGAAAGCTCTATTTGTGGGAAGAAAAGGACGCAAATTTCGTTTGGGTACAGCATTGCATGACTGCGCAATTAGCAGTTAAAGCGACGCAGTGCCAAATTGGAAAAAGACCTCTGGTCCTTAGGCAGCATAATGGTCCGGGGCTCAAGTGGTTAAACATCATTTGTTAATACTACACTCAGGTGGCGCTTCCTTCTCTACCCCTCTCTCCTGTGCTGTGCTGACTTCCTCCTGGAGCTGTACCCCTGCTGTGCTCATTATGAGGGGCTTCCACCATCCCTGTGCAGTGCTGACTTCCTCAGAGCCCCTCATAATGAGCACAGCAGGGGTACAAACCCAGGAAGTCAGCGCAGCACAGGGATGGTGGGAGCCCCTCATGAGTACAGCAGGGTACAAACCCAGGAAGTCAGCACAGCACAGGGATGGTGGGAGCCCCCTCATAATGAGCACAGCAGGGGTGCAGCACCTGGAGGAAGTCAGCACAGTGATGGTGGGAGCCCCTCATAATGAGCATAATGAGTCCAATGACTGCCATATTGAGAAAGGCATTTTTTGCTTTTTAAATTCATCATAAGGAATGTTCGTAATTGTTACAAAAAGTTAACCTAACAAAATTACGACTAATACAAAACAGAACGGAACGAAATTAAACAAATTTATTGACAACGCACATGTCTAGTAAACATGCATTAATGCACATCAATATACTGCAGTAAACGTGCACTAACGCATGCCAATGTACTGCAGTAAACATGCACTAAAGCATGTCAATATACTGCAGTAAACATGCACTAAAGCATGTCAATATACTGCAGTAAACATGCACTAATGCACCTCAATCCACTGCAGTAAAGGTGCACTAATGCAGTTCAACATACTGCAGTAAACGTGCAGTAACACAGTTCAACATACTGCAGTAAACGTGCACTAACAAATGCCAATATACTGCAGTAAATGGGCACTAACGCTCCTCAACATACTGGAGTAAACTTGCCCTGAAACACTAAACTGACACTAAAGTAAAAGTGAATGGTCGCACTGCATTCACACTGCACTATCACTATAGTCACACTAAACTTACATGCTACACTCTACAGTTCAATATATTGCAGTAAATGTGCACTAACACACCTCAATATTCTGCAGTAAATGTGAACTAATGTTCTTAAAAATACAACCGTAAATGTGCACTAATGCACGTCAATACTGTATACTGCAGCAAACATGCACTTCAATGTACTGCAGTAAAAGTGCACTAGCGCAGTTCAATCTATTGCAGTAAATGTGCACTAACGCACCTTGATGTAATGCAGTAAACGTGCACTAACGCACATCAATGTACTGCAGTAAAAGTGCACTAACGCACCTCAATTTACTGCAGTAAACGTGCACTAACGCACCCCAATATACTGTGGTAAACATGCACTAACGCACGTCAATATACTGCAGTAAATGTGCACTAACACAACTCAATATACTGCAGTAAACGTGCACTAATGCACCGCAATTTACTGCAGTAAACATGCACTAATGCACCGCAATTTACTGCAGTAAACATGCACTAATGCACCGCAATTTACTGCAGTAAACATGCACTAATGCACCGCAATTTACTGCAGTAAACATGCACTAATGCACCGCAATTTACTGCAGTAAACATGCACTAATGCACCGCAATTTACTGCGGTAAACATGCACTAACGCACCTCAATATTCTGCAGTAAATGTGCACTAACACGTGTCAATATACTGCAATAAACTTGCACTAACACACCTCAACATACTGCAGTAATTGTAGACTAACACAGTTCAGTATATTGCAGTAAAGTGCACTAACACACCTCAATATACTGCAGTAATTGTAGACTAACACAGTTCAGTATATTGCAGTAAACAAGCACTAACACACCTCAATGTACTGCAGTAATTGTAGACTAACACAGTTCAGTATATTGCAGTAAACAAGCACTAACACACCTCAATGTACTGCAGTAATTGTAGACTAACACAGTTCAGTATATTGCAGTAAACGTGCACTAACGCACCTTAATATACTGCAGTGAACATGCACTACACACCTCAATATACTGCAGTAAATGTTCACTAATGCACCTCATACTGCACTATCACTATATTCACACTAAACTGACACTAATGCAAAAATGAATGGTCGCACTTCATTCACGCTGCACTATCACTAGTTTCACACTACACTGATACTCTACACTCACAATAGAATCACAATAGCACACTATAGCACACTTTTTTACTACTTCCTTGCTACTTACTTACCTGATTGGGTGAACAGCCAATATCCAGACCAAATTCATGTTCGGCCCAAACCGTTCACCCAACACTATTATGCCGTGTACACACGATCGGACATTCCGACAACAAAATCCATGTTTTTTTTCCGACGGATGTCAGCTTAAACTTGTCTTGCATACACACGGCCACAAAACTCTTGTCGGTAATTCCGAATGTCAAGAACGCGTTGACGTGCAACACGTATGACAAGCCAAGAAAAACGAAGTTCAATAGCCAGTGTGGCTCTTCTGCTTGATTCTGAGCATGCATGGAATTTTGTGCGTCGGAATTGTGTATACATGATCGGAATTTACGAGAATGGGTTTTGTTATCGGAAAATTTGAGATCCAGATGTCAAATTTTGTGTATGGAAAATTCCGATGGAAAATGTCCGATGGAGCCTACACACAGTCGGATTTTCCGACATCAAGCTCCCATCGAACATTTTCCATCGGAGAATCTGACCGTGTGTACGTGGCATTAGGCAACCTCATGGCTTGATCAGCTTGGGGCTGGTGGCTTGGGTTTGTATGTTAAGTGTAATGAGGATCACTGATGTATAAAATACACAGTGGGAGACTTGAGAAATGTGAAATTAGAATTCACTAGAAGCAATGCTGTTGAGAAAAGCTATTATTGCCTTTCGTTCATAACAAAATAATAATTAGCTATTACCTAATATTGCTGTAATATTAGCTGAATGCGGATTTTGCTTACCAGGGTAGTATTGTGCCTCCTATGGGGGCCATTAAATTAAAAGGTAGATGTTGAAGCAGTGGTTGGATTTTGAACTAAAGTATAAATAATGAGAAATGTGTGTATGATTTTTCTTCATACACCAGTGGTGCATGCTATGTATCATTTCAGTTCATTAGTATATTTATTTCAGTAATCTGACCTAGTAGCACACATTCTACAAAACTGCATTTTGTTGAAGAAAAGATTAGCAAGTCATTCTCTGTATGCTTTTTACATTTGCGTACTGATATTATTTATGCTCTGGTGAGAGCTATTCATCCCAGTGCTTTCATCATATGATTGCTGCTACTTCCATTTACATTGCTGCCATTTCATATTGTAAAGATTTTTTTTCTATTTTACTCAATACTTTTTCATGGGAATAAAAGTGATTTCTCTTGTAATAGACATTCCACTTTTGCCCTTACCCTGAAATGGCAGACTATTGTAATTTTAATAAAATAATAATCAAAACAAGTTGTATTTCTTTACTAGATGACATAGGCTTTACATAACAGGAAATAAAATCAGTTTTCTCTGACAGTCTCAGGAAATAAAAGTGAAAACTGAGTCTGCAGCAGTATAGTTTTAAGTTTTTCGTGATGTACGAATCTTAAAATACATGTTATGTCAGACTACATATTAGATGCTTTAGGCTGAGGCCTGGGAAATCTATAGTCTTTTGGTATGCTAAGAATCAATGACTCATTAAGGCAAATCTGTCATGAGAGGGGAATATGTAGTCTGTCATCACTGACCTTGCCATCTGAGAATGCTAATTGCCTGGCTTTCTTACTGATACTTTGGCTTCAATGCTTTCAGTAACTGACCTGGAATAAACATAGAGGGATTCTAGCATTCCCTGACTTTTATTTGGTCAAAGAATGGTTTACTTTTGAGCATCCTCATTGTAGAAACCAATCGCTAAAATTTGATGCTCCTCTGTGAAACATGTTCAATATTTTAACAATGTACATTCGGTGCCTTTGAGAACAACTCTGACAATATCTACGCCTAAGGCAGAATTGTTCAGATAATGCTGATTTGTAGAAAGCATTTTTTACAACAAGGATACAACAATTTCCAACTTTAAGCTATAAGTTTTTATTTACATTCATCTCTAGCATATTGTACATTGTCAACTGGGTTTAATAATGTAATACTAGGGTAAATAAATACTCTCTAGGTGCTACAGGTTCTCCACCATGCTTTACATTGTACCTAAACCCAAACCCAATAAAATGTTATATATTGCAGCTTACCAATCCTTAGATGTGGTTACTGCAATAGTTTTTTTCTTTTTTTTGGCTTTTCCAGTTTATTTTCACCTGGTAAGCTGGCCAGTAACACACTTCCGCCTTAGGGTGGCTACGCTCATTCCATTGGGAGAAACAGCATAGCCACCTTTGGACAGCAACATTGTCAGTCAGTGAAGAGGGCAGTGTTAGTTGGTCTAGTAGATTTATGTGCACTTTACATTAGTGACTAACAAATTAAATCCTAACTCTAGATAACACTTTAAGCAGTTGCAGAAACTTTTCATTTTTGCTTTTTGGGATGTAGTATTTAAAGTGGTTGTAAGGTCAGAGTAGGAATACTGCCAGCCGCTCTGTTATACCAAGGTATACTAAATGTTTGTTTAAAATAATGCCACTAAATACTTACTTTCAGATCGCCTCTGTCAGGTCACATGACCTCCCACCGCTCTCCTTCCCTGATTCAAGGGCTACAGCGGCAGGGTCTGAGATCCTCCTCTGACATCAACCGGGAGGTCACGTGACTGCACAGAGGCGCTCTGAAAGAAGGTATTTAGTGATATAATTTTAACCACTTGCCTACTGGGCACTTATACCCCCTTTCCGCCCAGGATAATTTTCAGCTTTCAGAATTGTCACACTTTGAATGACAATTGCGTAGTCATGCAACACTGTACCCAAACAAAATTTTTATCATTTATTTTCACACAAATAGAGCTTTCTTTTGGTAGCATTTATTCACCACTGGGTTTTTATTTTTTGCTAAAGAAACAAAAAACAAAAGAAAATTTTGAAAAAAGAACCAAAACATTTTTCATAGTTTGTTATAAAATTTTGCAAACAGGTAATTAGTCTCCTTCACTGTTTTGTGCTGATGAGGCAGCACTGATGGGCACTGATGAGGCAGCACTGATGGGCACTGATGAAGCTACACTGGCAGGCACTGAAGAGGTGGCACTGATAGGTGGCACTGATGGGCTCTGATAAGCGGCACTGAGATTGGCACTGATGGGCTCTGATAGGTGGCACTAATGGGCACTAATAGGTGGCACTGATAGGCACGGGTAGGCAGCACTGATGGGTGACACTGATAATGAGGCACTGATTGGCAGCACTAATGAGCATTGATAGGGGGCACTGATTGACAGCACTGGTGGGCACTGATAGGTGGCACTGGTGAGCACTGAGAGGTGGCACTGATTAGCAGCACTGGCGAGCACTGATAGGTGGTACTGATTACATAGTTACATAGTTAGTCAGGTTGAAGAAAAGACACAAGTCCATCAAGTTCAACCATAAATAAAAAATAAATAAATAAAATAAAAAAATATCTACAATCCCATATACCCAATCCTATACCCACAGTTGATCCAGAGGAAGGCTAAAAAACCCCCGAGAAAAGCAGAAAAACACTGGCGGGCACAGACTGGGGCCGATGTCCCTGTAACAGAAGCTGGTCATCGGCTTTCTTCTATTCTCCTCAGGCTGATCGTGAGGAGAAAAAAGCTGATAGGGGCGTGTCCGAGCCACCGCCGTGCTGAATGGCCTGCCTGACTGAGGAGCTCCACTGATCCCTAGCCTCTCACAGCAAAGCCCAGCAACAATGTCTGCCCAGACACCAGCCGCTACCTATGCAATGCCGCCCATAACAGAGAGGGATTTCTCAGGGGGAAGCACGCACCTGCTCCGCCTCGCAAACTCTGGCAGAATCTATCTGCACCTGTACAACAATTAAAGGCCTAATGGTTGCTAAAAAGAACACAAAATTGACTTATATACAGATGATATTCTCCTTGCCTTAACCAAACCCCTCTCGTCGATCTCCACCCTTCAAAATATTTTAAAAGCGTTTGGATCAATATCTTTGTACAAAGTGAATGACTCCAAATTATTCATGCTGCCATTACATCTTTCTGCACCTTCACAAAAACAAATCTAGCTTGTTTCCTCCTTCTCCTGGGCACACTCTTCCCAAATTACATACCTCGTTATTAAATTGACCTCCCCGGGTAACAATATCTTTCAGACTAACTACACTCTTTTACTTAACGAAATCTCAGAACTTTCTAAAAGCTTATCCAAAAATCTCCCTTGATAAAATGTTCATTCTGCCGCATGTGTTCTACTTTTTTAGGACAATTCCTCTTCCCATACTGGCTCACCTTAAGACTTTGCAAAAAATCATGAACTCCTTCATATAGAATAGTAAAAGAGCAAAAGTATGCAAAGCGTCCCTGTACACTCTTGCTTCTCACGCGGAATTGGGTGCTCCTGATCTTTCCAAATATCATACAAGCCACTATCTTAGACCAAGCAAACACTGTCGCGCACACACTGACATTTGCCGCGTGGAGGAGCGAAGGCATTCTAAAAAGTGTATATATTCTAAAAGCAAAAACATGAAAATTTGGTGGTTGAACAGTTTTTACATTGCACAATACTAGCACATCTGTTGTGTTTATCAAAACTACTGTAAGTAGATAATGCTAATTAACAATTTTAGTATACACAAACATAATCTACAGTAAAAAAAAAGACATATTTGGGTAAATAGATACCAAATATGTCAAGACTCAAATGGGGTTTTTCTTTACTAAGACTGGAAAGTGCAAAATCTGGGGCAGCTGTACATGATAGCCAATCAGCTTCTAACTTCAGCTTGTTCAATCAAGCTTTGACAAAAAAACAAAACCTAGAAGCTGATAGATGTCTATGCAGAACTGCACCAGATTTTGCACTCCCCAATTTTCGTAAGTCAGCAAACTATGATACCAAAAATTGTACGTGCTATGCTATAAGCTTCTTCACAGTTCAACAAATAATAAAGTTAACCATAAATTATCCTCTCCTTCTGGCTTGCATGACGATTTTCAACATGTATTGTATTGTTGAGTACCTGTGTATTGTATTGTTTAGTACCTGTGTATTGTTGCGTATTAGTGTCAGGAAGCTAGTTGTTAGCTAATTTGGACAGGGTATAATGCCCAATCCCTATTAAATTAGTGGATACGATGCCCGGCTGGTGTGGAGATGTGACTCAGTGATCTTGCGGCATGTATTCGTTCCTTGATCATCCAATCGAGGGCGAATACTACTGTGCAAAATGTAAGCACATTGTTTCCCTGGAAGCCCAGGTTCTGAATCTAGGGAAGCAACTGTAAACACTGAGAAGAAGTCTCTATACTAAAGGAGAGCTGGGATAGTACCCGGCAGGTGCCAGCAGGGGCCAGCACAGAGGCGGGTGGAGATAAAGAGGGGCAGGCACCAAACCAGAGTAGATGGGTGACAGTCAGGAAAAGTAGAGGGGAAAGGGCCAGGGAGGCTGGTCTTGGGGTGGAACATCCCAATAAGTAAGATTTGCGTGACATTGGTGAAACCAGTCAGGAACCAGCATTGCTGGAGCTGAGCGACTCCCCTAGCTGCCAGGGGAATAACTCCTCCAGTGAGGGTGGGAGTAAAGCCAAGGGAAAGGAAAGACAGATTCTGGAGGCAGGGGACTCAATTCTTAGGACATAGAAGGCAATCTGTAACAAAGACATGAAGTGCTGAACTGTATGTTGTCTACCGGGTGCTCGGGTTCAGGACATCATGGATTTGGTGGACAGATTACTGGGAGGGGCTGGGGAAGACGCGGCTGTCATGGTGCACGTTTGCCCCAATGACATAGTCAGAGGAAGATGGAGTGTCCTAAAAACTATTTTAGGGACTTAGGAGCTAAATTGAGGTAATGAATCTCCAAGGTAGTAATTTTAGAAATACTACCTGTACTTCGAGCCACATCAGAAAGGCAGAGGGAGATTAGGGATGTAAACAAGTGGCTGAGGAGCTGATGTAGAAAGGAGGGGTTTGGATTCCCAGAGAACTGGGCTGATTTCTCAGTCGGTTACCATCTCTTTACCAGGGACGGTCTAAACCTAAATGGGGAAGGTACAGATCGGCTGGGAGTGAAGATGGCCGACGAGTTAGAGGGACTTTTAAACTAGGCAACGGGGGGGAGGGTCCAGAGGTAGAGATAATTAGCGTGGAACAAATTCCAGAGGGTAGTTTTGGGGGCTAAGTGGTAGGTTGACTAAAGCACCTAAACCTAACCTAACCTAACTAGAGCTACTTTTGTACGAGGAAGATTTTGATTTTGTAGGAATTTCAGAGACTTGGTTCAACAGCTCTCATGATTGGCTGTCAACCATTCAAGGGTATTCCCTATATCGCAGGGTTAGAGAGGGTAAAAAAGGGGGGGGGGTATGTCTGTATATTAAAAATTATGTACAAGTGAATGTGATAGACAACATCACTAAGGGAGCAAGGGAGAAGGTGGAATCCCTATGGGTAGACCTACAAAGGGAAGAAACTAAGGAGAAAGTAATACTGGGAGTATGTTATAGAGCCCCTAACCAGATGGAGAAAGGGGAGGCGGACTTCCTATCACAATTTGGATTTGCAGCAAGGATAGGAAGTGTCATTATAACATGGGATTTTACCTATCCAGACATAGTCTGGTTGGAAGGAACCGCGCATTCATCTAAAGCTCGCCATTTCCTAAATGTCTTGCAGGACAATTTCATGGGTCAGATGGTAAATGTGCCAACTAGAAACAATGCGTTACCAGACCTACTGATTACCAACAATACAGACCTGATCACGGATGTGGTAATACGGGGCAATTTAGGAAACAGCGATCACAGGTCAATTAATTTCAGTTTAAATCACACAAATAGGAAACATAAGGGGAATACAAAAACACTAATTTTCAAGAGAGCCAACTTCCCTAAACTACAATCCTTGCTAGAAGATACTAAATGGGATAAAATCATAGGAACAAAGAACATGGAGGAAAGATGGTAATACTTTAAGAGCATATTAAACAAGGGTAGTAGCCAGTGCATCCCAATGGGAAATAAATTTAAAAGAGCTAATAAAAGTCCTGCGTGGCTTAACTCCAATGTATTAATGCATATAAAAGCAAAGGAGAAGGCCTTCAAAAAATACAAGGCTGAGGGATCATCAGCATTCCAACTTTACAAAGAATGCAACAATAAATGTAAGAGTGCAATCAGGGCTGTTAAGATAGAACACAAAAGGCTCATAGTGGAGGAGAGTAAGAAAAAAACATTCTTTAAGTATATTAATAGTCAGAAAGGGAGGTCAGATCATATTGGTCCCATAAAGAATGATGAAGGGAATCTGGTTACTAAGGATGGAAAGATGGCGAATGTATTGAATGTATTCTTCTCCTCAGTCTTCACAAGGGAAACGGGGGTATTCGGTAACCAAAACTGCAATGTTTATCCTCATGACATGTCACAGTAGGGAACCCTCATGGCTAGCAGAGGATAGAATTAGAAATAGACTTGAAAAACTTAACATTAATAAGTCACCGGGACCCAGTGTTGCCAACCTACCAGATTGAAATTTACTGACACAACACTCAAAATTTACTGGCACAGCCAAGTTTTTACTGGCATTTCCAAAAGTTACGAAATTACAGTTTTAAGTGCAAATTACAGTATTTAGGGTACAAACAAATACGATATGCAATTAGCAATGTGATTTAAGGTAGATAATAAGGCAAAAAACATATTTCTTATTTTATTTTCGATATAGTAAGTGAGTAGCTCAGGGACAGGACTCAGGAGGGCAAGAAATTAGAATGGGCGGCACACATAAAATTGACTCTCACAGTAACACCGATAGCAGTGTAGAGCAGCACAGATGATGATGATGAGATCTCACTGACACAACACGTCACCTCCTGAGTCATAGTAACAGTCTCTCTCCAAGCCAGGTGGTCCCTCCAGTCCACAAGTCTAAACAGCAATGACAGTCCCGGTCCCAGCCTGCCTTGCTCCCATACCGCAGACCCGCACACGAGACTCAGGCCGCTCTGCTTGGCTCCATTGCACACCATAACATCACATGACATGCTCAGGTACCGACTCCGCCAGAGCCACCCGATCACACTGTAGCAGGCACTCGGGTGGTCTCAGCTGGCTCCGGACCAAGCCGAGCATCACAGCCATATTTCTTTACTGGCAACCTTTTGCATTTACTGCAGGAGAAAATTGCCTGTTTTTTACTGGCTGCCAGTAAAAATACTGAACGTTGGTAACACTGCCAGGACCAGATGGCTTACACCTGAGGTTCCTTAAGGAACTCAGTCAAGTAATTGCCAGACCATTGTTCCTAATTTTTACGAACAGTTTAGTGACTGGAATGGTACCAGCAGGTTGGAGAAAAGCCAATGTAGCACCATTTTTTTAAAAAAGGGCCACGATACATCCCTGGGAATTACAGAAAAGTTAGCCTAACATTAATAGTATGCAAGCTCTTGGCGGGGATTATAAGGGACTATATACAAGATTTTAGTAATGACAACAATATCATTAGCAGTATACAGCATTGATTCATGAAGAATCATTCTTGCCAAACCAATCTATTAACCTTCTATGAGGAGGTGAGCTGCCATCTAGCTAAAGAAGGCCTGTAGACGTGGTGTATCTGGATTTTGCAAAGGCATTTGATACAGTTCTCCATAAACAGTTACTGTACAAACTAAGGTCTGTCAGCATGGACCATAGGGTGAGTACATGGATTGAAAACTGGCTACAGGTGCTGTGAAGAACACAGGTGTCAGATGCCTGCCCTCCTCCCTAACTCACAACGAAGGAACAGCCAACCTTTCACCACACTGTCACTTACGTAACAATGCCACTCTCAGCTGCACCCAGCACAAAGATTTTCCAGCTTGCAGGACCACAATCTAGGTTCCAGCAGCCTTAAAGCGATTGTCATTGGGCTAATTACGCAATTAACCCTTTAACTGCCACCACCCCCGTTTTAGAAGACCGAGCCTGGGGAGATTCGTAATTTTAACAATACCAATTATGATTTTAGAATAAGCGTCTGCAACACACACTAACACCACAGGCAGGTCTGCTCAGAGGCCTTACTCTACAACAGTAGTGCTCTTCAAGAGGCAGGTTCTTTTATAGCTTGCATTAAGAGCTTTAGAGACAAACACTTTTCAACATAAGGGTTTAATATGAAAAAGTCAAAGTTGGTGCAAATAAAATATTTACAGAAAAGATGTTTCAAAGAGATAAAGACAATATACAGCCACCAAGAAATAAGGTAGAATTGGGGAGGAAGAATACTTGCAATTAATGTGCGAGGGTTGATCAGAGTTCGATCGATGGGCTGGGTAATCGGTTCTCAAACTTGGCAGATGTTCCTGCTTGGATGATAAAAGGAGAACTGACCATTGTCTTGGCATCTCCTCTTTTCTGTCAGATCAAAGGGGTGTTGACAGCGACCAGAGACCAATCATCTGGTCATCTTGTTTAGGGTTGGTTGCTGGGAGGTCTCTAGATTCATGACCATTTCCCAGGTACACTTTGTGATACATATTCATATCTATGCTTCTCTACTGTTTACAGACTGCAAATATTCAGATTATTGATCAGCGTGACATTTGCTTCAAAACAAATACACACATGCCAGGTCTCCAATGCCTAGTTTACCTAGGAGGAATAAGGGGTAACACTGGTTTCCCATATGATCTGACATAGGGGTGTCTGGACTTGAACCGTTACAAATTATCCGAGGAAACTAAATATGTCCATTTTATGGCTGTGCTATTATTAATTTGGAAGTTATGAAACATGTTGAAATTTCAGAACTATCCTTAACTGTTTAAGCTTTATGTGCATTAAGGTATTTACGACCGGTATCTGTTGGTTCTCTGAATTGAGAAGGTGACAGTTTTACGACAGGCCTGGACATCCTGCCAGGCTGACATTAGCTGTTTTTACAGCTAATAGCCTGGTTCTGCTTTCTCTATGTTGAGATAACAGCTCTTTTGAAGAATAAGCCTATGAATTCCTGGAAATAAGGGAGGAGCGAGGGGGTTCAGATTTCTACTGCAATGTGTAACTGTTAGCCAAGCTGTCATTGGTGATGTAAGGTTCTCAAACATGGCCACTAGCTACAGATTTTCGTGTGTCCAGTACGCAATATCATTACAGGGGTGAGTTCAGAGGGTAGTGATAAATGGGGAGTACTCGGAATGGTCTGGTGTGGAAAGTGGGGTCCCCCAGGGTTCTGTCCTGGGACCAATCCTGTTTAATTTATTCATAAACTACCTGGAGGATGGGATAAGCAGATCAATCTCAGTATTTGCAGATGATACTAAGCTAAGCAGGGCAATATTTTTTCCCTAGGATGTGGAAACCTTGCAAGAAGATCTGAACAGATTAATGTGGTGGGCAACTACATGGCAAATGAGGTTTAATGTAGAAAAATGTAAAATAATGCATTTGGGTGGCAAAAATATAAATGCAATCTACTCACTAGGGGAAGAACCTCTGGGAGAATCAAGGATGGAAAGGGACCTGGGGGTCCTAGTAAATGATAGGCTCAGCAATGGCATGCAATACCAAGCTTTTGCAAGCAAAGCAAACAGAATATTGGCATGCATAAAAAAGGGGATTAACTCCAGAGATAAAACGATAATTCTCCCGCTCTACAAGACTCTGGTCTGGCCACACCTGGAGTATGCTGTCCAGTTCTGGGCACCAGTCCTCAGGAAGGATGTGCTGGAACTAGAAAGAGTCCAGAGAAGGGCAACAAAGCTAATAAAGGGACTGGAGGACCTTAGTTATGAGGAAAGGTTACAAGCACTGAACTTATTCTCTCTGGAGAAAAGACTCTGGAGAGGGGATATGATTTCAATGTACAATTACAGTACTGGTCGCCCACTCGTCCTCTTCATGCCATTTTTTTACTATGCATACAGATACATGGTGGGACGAGGGGGGGGGGAGGAGAGGGGGGAGAAAAAAAAAAAACTAATTCCCTTTTTACTATTATCCTTTATTTAAATGCCTTCATATCATTATCTATTATATTGACTCTCTTGTTTATCATTATTGTCTCTCACCCCCTCTTTAAGGGAGGGGGGAGAGAGAAGAGAGAAGAAAAAAAGAAAAAAAAAAAAGAAGGGGGCATTTCTTTTGTATTTCGTGATCCTTACCTATGTACATGCATTAATAATTCAATAAATTATTATATTCATCTTTTACTCTTACTATTATACCCGTCTTTGAAGTTAACCCTTATGAGTCTTATTTCATTGTACTATCTCAAACTCAATACAATAGTAACTTAGTGTGTTGACCGTAGAAGTTAATTTTCCACCTTATATTTTGTTATTTCCTTTCTCTTCCTTTCCTCCCCTTCCTCTCTTCCCCTTGTACTTTCAATGCCCCAGTGCATTAATCTTAAAGTGCTATCATAAACAATAAAAATATCTCACATTCCATTCCCCCATAGTGCTTAAATCATTATATATATACCACCTAATCCATTATTATTGACCCCTCCCAAAAAAAAAAAAAAAAAAAAAACATTTTTTTTTTCAAGAAATATTTTTTTCTAAATTTTCAGTTCCCCAGTGCATATACCTTAAAGTATTAATATAAACAATAAAAATATCTCAAATTCCATTCCCCTATAGTGCTTAAATCATTAAACCATTATATATTCCACCTAATTCATTATTATTGACCCCTCTTGAGAAGAAAAAAAAAAATATTTTTTCTAGATTATTCTGTTCCTCAGTGCATATACCTTAAAATATTATTATAAACAACAAAACTATCTCAAGTTCCAGTCCCCTCTAGTGCTTAAGCCAATAAACCATTATATATTCCGCCTAATTCATTATTGTTGACCCCTCCCAAAAAAAAAAAAAAAAAAATTCTTGGTTAGCAGGCTTAAAACCCCCAGATTAGGGAACTTACTATAGATAGTAAGATAGACTTTATTTAAGTCAAATAGAAATAGGGTAGACTTAGTGTGTGTGAGTGAGAGCATACATTTTTTTTTTTCCTTCTTTTCCTCTCCTTTTCTCTCTCTACTGAATGGGCGAGATTAAATTCTGTTCGTTCAATGCAAGAGGCCTTAACTCTCCTAATAAAAGAAATCAAATTTTAAACATGTTTAATAAACAAAAAGTGGATGTCATACTGTTCCAAGAGACTCATTTTCGTTCGAATCACATTCCAAAAATTAATAATCCAAATTATAATTTCTGGATACATTATACATTCCCTTACTCCAAATCAAGAGGGGTATCCATTGCTTTTCATAGGAACGTACCTCACCAAGTAATACAAAAATATATGGGCAATGACGGAAGATCTTTGGTTATAAGGGTAATGTTATATGGAAAAACTTTTACAATTATTAACCTTTATTTACCAAATCACGATCAGATAAGGATGGGAATAAGGGCCCTAAATAATCGCATAGAAAAAGCAGAAGGTATAGTGATTATGGGTGGGGACTTTAATTTTGTTATAGATACAAAAATTGATACAACTAATACACATGCTAATAGAAATAAGAGCCAGATAGAGGAATTTAAGGGGATAATGGAGAAATATCAGCTGGTGGATATTTGGAGGGCCCAACATCAAACGGAAAAAAATTATTCATACTATTCTAATATACACGATCCCTATCATAGGATAGATTATTTTTTTATTAATCATTTAGGAATGTCAATGACTCCATCATCAGATATAGGAGGATTCTTATGGTCAGATCACGCCCCGTTGTATTTGGAAATCAAGGTAATAGAACGAGAAAAAACAAAAAGGAACTGGAGACTAAATGACAACCTATTAAAAGATAAAGAATGTATAGAGGACATACGTAAGACAATAAAGGAATTTATAGAAATCCACGAGAAGGATGAAACATCAATTCCCATACAATGGGAAACATTAAAATGCGTAATAAGGGGGACATTTATCAACCATGGCTCAAGATTAAAAAGAAGGGAGCAAAAAAAATCCCAGCTGATAAAAGAAATAGAGGAATTGGACAAAAATCATAAACAAAATTTAAAATCAATAGAAAAAATAAAATTAAATGAGAAAAGGCTGGAACTACAGACAATGCTCGATGAGGAAACTCTTATGCCGCGTACACACGGTCGGACTTTTCGTCTACAAAAGTCCAACGGACGCTGACGGACTAAAGCTGGCTGGTAATCCGATCGTGTGTGGGCTTCTCCGGACTTTCAACTGACTTTTTTTAGCCTCAAATCCGACGTACTTTAGATTTGAAACATGCTTCAAATCTTTCCGACGGACTCGAGTCCGGTCGAAAAATCCGCTCGTCTGTATGCTAGTCCGACGGACAAAAACCCACGCTAGGGCAGCTATTGGCTACTGGCTATGAACTTCCTTATTTTAGTCCGGTGTACGTCATCACGTAAGAATTCGACGGACTTTTGTGTGATCGTGTGTAGGCAAGTCTGTTCATTAGAAAGTCCGCCGCAAGTCCGTCGAAAGTCCGCCAAAAGTCCGTCGAAAGTCTGTCGGACAGACTGTCGGACTTTTGTAGCTGAAAAGTCCGACCGTGTGTACGCGGCATTAGGATTAGAGACCGTGGAAGGGCACAATGGTATCAATATGGGAATAAAACAGGGAAGACACTTGCTAAGGTACTAAAAGAACAACAGATATCAACAACTATAATTAAAATATTAAAAGCAAATGGGGAATATACATATGACCCCAAAGATATAATGGAAGAATTCTATACATATTATTCTAATTTATATAATATTAAAACATCAGGGGGGAATAAGATGGAAAGTGGGAACAAAGAGAAAATTAAAGAATATATCTACGAAACTGCTCTCCCTAGGTTCCCTGAAGAAATATCCGAAAGATTGGAAACTGATATCTCTCTAGAAGAGATTCAGCAAGCAATTAAAGAATTAGTCCCAGGAAAAAGTCCTGGACCTGACGGATTCACTGTTAGATTTTTTAAGAATTTTCAGGACATAATCGCCCCTATATTGGAAAAAACATACAATTCGATATCTGATACACAAGGCTTTGTGCCACAAAGCACAGAAGCTCATATTACTTTGATCCCAAAACCGGAGAAGGACCATACGTTGTGCAAGAACTATCGACCAATCTCGTTAACCAACATAGATATCCGTTTGTATTCCAAAATCATCGCAAATAGAATAACACCAATCCTACCCAATTATATACAATTAGATCAAGCCGGATTTACAAAAGGGAGGGAAACTAAAGATAATATCATAAAGACCTGTACACTACTGGAGTATGCCCAAAGAACAGCTATTGAAACGTGCATGCTGGCCATAGATGCTGAAAAAGCATTTGATAGGATAGTGCGTCTTGGAAGAAACATTGAAACAACTCGGTATGGGCCCGAAAATGTTTAACAGGATAGTTGCTTTGTACTCCAACCCAAAAGCAAAAGTAAGAATGAACGGTATGTTATCAAAAGACATAAAGATATCAAACGGCACCCGTCAAGGATGTCCCCTTTCTCCCTTGTTGTTTGTACTTATAATGGAACATTTAATTACTGCAATTAGGAATAACAAAGATATCAAAGGGTTAAGGGTGGGGGAAAAAGAATACAAGATAGCTGCATATGCAGATGATTTATTAATATATATAACTAACCCCATCATAACTATCCCAAATTTAATGAAAGAAATTAAAAGATTTGGGGAGCTAAGTTATTTCAAGGTAAATTATGACAAATCAGAGATACTGAATATATCAATTAATGAAAGAGTTAGTTTACTGATGCAAAAGGACTTTCCATTTAAGTGGAAGCAAAATGCAATAAAATATTTAGGAATCTTTCTAACCAAAGATCTGAAACAGCTGCAGGGGATGAACTATGAGAAGGCAATTGGAAATGCTATTAAATCATTACAGAAATACGATAAATTGGTATACTCTTGGACAGGAAGAATTAATACCGTAAAAATGGATATACTACCAAAGCTCTTGTATATTTTTCAAACGATACCATTGGAACCCGCAAGAAAACTAATGAAGGAGCTAAAAAAATCTATAGTTGGATTTATATGGGCATATAAAACCCCCCGGATAAAAAGAGAAGACCTAATAAGAAAGAAAAGCAAAGGGGGGCTGGCATTACCAGACTGCACAAAATATTTGCAAGCAGCATCACTAACCAGTATAATAGATTGGTACCATAACAAAGAAAATAAGCAATGGGTCAGTATGGAGGAGGAAATAATAGGGCCCCAACTAAAAATCCTTCCATGGATAGAACCCCACTTGAGACCTAAGAGAAAGGAGCTGACACTCTTTGTAAATGCAACGCTAAAGGTATGGGATGGCATAGTGAAAAATGGGAAGCTCTCCACGACGCTGGGACCGATGACTCCACTGGTTTTTCAACCCTGAATTCCCTGCAGCAATGGGATGTAAAAAATTCTTAAAATGGAATAGGGCAGAGGATATAAGATTGGAACAAATCCTGGAGAATGGTAAAATACCCGCATTAAAGGAAATGGGAACGGAAAATGAAAAAAAATGGATGCAATATCAACAACTTCAGATGTTTTTAGGACATAAAATAGCCAGGATAAACAGACCACCAACTAAATTTGAAAAACTATTATTGGGAGAGCAGATTCCAATTAAGAAACTATCAAAAATATATGATGAATTAATCCCGGGTAGTCCCCTTAAGGAGATAATAAATGTAAGGAAATGGGAAGAGGTATTGGAGAGACCATTGTTGGAAGAAGAATGGGAAAAGGTTTTTGAAACCATACATAGAACAACCATTGCAAATAAATATCAGGAGAGGAATTACAAAATAGTAATGAGATGGTATAGGAGCCCAGTTACTCTAAATTTAATCAATAAAGGTAATACAGATTTATGCTGGAGATGCAAAACGGAAAAAGGTACAATGGAACATATATGGTACGGATGTCACCTGGTGAAGGGATTCTGGAACAAAATATTTGACATTTATCATAAAGTATCAGGAATAGAGCTGACCCCGAGCATAGAAATTTCACTATTGTCCCTGATACCAAAATCAATAAAGAAGATTAAAAAAGATATCATTCACCATATGACATCAGCGGCCAGAACAATAATAGCAAGAGACTGGAAAAAAACAGAGTCCAGCAATAGTAGATTGGATATGTGAAATGAATGAAATCCAATATATGGAGGAACAGATAAGAGAGGAAGGTTATACCACAAACCAACTTCCTGAGATTTGGCAAAGTTGGGATGAGTTCAGAGCATCACATGAAATAATGGAATATGTGTAAGGAACGAGGATAGAAGGAACCTTTTTTTTTTTTTTTTTTTTTATTTATTTTAGTATGAGTGCGACCAGTATGGAAGAGATAGGTATAGGGTAGGGTGGGTAAGGGGCTGTAGATTTTCTTGGTGATGAATGATACAGACGTTTATAATTAGAATGAATAATCTTTTATGTAATAGAAATATGAAGAATTTGTTGTGAAACGTCTTGTTTAACTGGAAGTCATTATTTGTTTTTTTTTGTTTTTATTAAGTTGTGATATTTTATGATTGTTTATATGAAATGAAATGAAAATTTAATAAAGAGAGATTGAAACACAATTACAGTACTGGTGACCTCACAATAGGGATAAAACTTTCCAGCGAAAGGGAATTTAACCACTTAAGCCCCGGACCATTTGGCTGCCTAAAGACCAGAGTACTTTTTACAATTTGGCACTGCGATGTATTAACTGGTAATTGCGCGGTCATGCAGTGCTGTACCCAAATGAAATTTGCGTCCTTTTGTTCACATCAATAGAGCTTTCTTTTGATGGTATTTGATTGCCTCTGTGATTTTTATTTTGTGCAATATAAACGGAAAAAAAAATTATATTTTCTACTTTTTGTTATAAGAAAAATCCAATAAACTCAATTTTAGTCATACATTTAGGCCAAAATGTTTTCGGCCACATGTCTTTGGTAAAAAAAAATGTCAATAAGTGTATATTTATTGGTTTGCGCAAAAGTTATAGCGTCTACAAACTAGGGTACATTTTCTGGAATTTACACAGCTTTTAGTTTATGACTGCCTATCTCATTTCTTGAGGTGCTAAAATAGCAGGGCAGTACAATCCCCCCCCCCCAAATGACCCCATTTTGGAAAGTAGGCACCCCAAGGAAATTGCTGAGAGGCATGTTGAGCTCATTGAATATTTAATTTTTTGTCCCAAGTGATTGAATAATGAAAAAAAAAAAATTCACAAAAAGTTGTCACTAAATGATATATTGCTCACACATGCCATGGGCATATGTGGAATTACACCCCAAAATACGTTTTGCTGCTTCTCTTGAGTATGGGGATACTACATGTGTGGGACTTTTTGGGAGCCTAACCTTGTACGGGGTCCCGAAAACCAATCACCGCCTTCAAGATTTCTAAGGGCATAAATTTTTTATTTCACTCCTCACTACCTATCACAGTTTCGAAAGCCATAAAATGCCAAGATAGCACAAAACCCCCCCAAATGACCCCATTTTGGAAAGTAGACACCCCAAGATATTTGCTGAGAGGCATGGTGAGTATTTTGCTGCTCTCATTTGTTTTTGAAAATGAAGAAAGAAAAGAAAAATTTTTTTTTTCCTTTTTTCAATTTTCAAAACTTTGTGACAAAAAGTTAGGTCTGCAAAATACTCACCATACCTCTCAAAAAATAGCTTTGGGTGTCTACTTTCCAAAATGGGATCATTTGGGGGGGGGGGGGGGTTGTGCCATCTGGGCATTCCATGGCCTCCAAAACTGTGATAGGCAGTGAGGAGTGAAATAAAAAATTTACACCCTTAGAAAGCCTGAAGGCGGTGCTTGGTTTTCGGGGTCCCGTACGCGACTAGGCTTCCAAAAAGTCTCACACATGGGGTATCTCCGTACTTAGGAGAAGCAACAGAATGTATTTTGGGGTGTAATTTCACATATGCCCATGGCACGTTTGAGTGACAACTTTGTGCAAAAAAAAAAAAAAAATGTTTTTTTCCCGCAACTTATGTCAAAATATAAAATATTCCATGGACTCGACGTGCCTCTCAGCAAATAGCTTGGGGTGTCTACTTTCAAAAAATGGGATCATTTGGGGGGGGTTGAACTGTCCTGGTATTTTATGCACAACATTTAGAAGCTTATGTCACACATCACCCACTCTTCTAACCACTTGAAGACAAAGCCCTTCTGACACGTTTTTTTACATGAAAAAATTTTTTTTTTTTGCAAGAAAATTACTTTGAACCCCCAAACATTACATACTTTTTAAAGCAAAGGCCCTACAGATTAAAATGGTGGGTGTTTCATTTTTTTTTTTCACACAGTATTTGCGCAGCTATTTTTCAAACGCATTTTTTTTTTGGAAAAAACACACTTTTTTTTTATTTTAATGCACTAAAACACACTATATTGCCCAAATATTTGATGAAATAAAAAAGATGATCTTAGGCCGAGTACATGGATACCAAACACGACATACTTTAAAATTGCGCATAAACGCGCAGCAGCGACAAACTACATACATTTTTAAAAGCCTTTTTTTAAACAATAGTGTTTATTCAGTTTTCCAAGTTTACAGAAAGTAAAGTAAACAACCAAGGACATTATTTAACATATTGTTACAGATGTCATTTACTGTGGTGAGAGGTAAGGAATGTAAAATAAAATAAAATAAAATAAAATAAATAACAAAAAAAAATGTAAAATAAAATAAAATAAAATAAATAGAAGAAAAAAAAAAAAAAAAAGAAAAAGGGGGGGGGGGGGGGAAGAAAATGGAGGGGGAAAAGGGGGGGAACAAAATTATAGGGGAGAGTAACCTCTTTCAGGTTAGTTTTTAACTTAAAGTTACCTCCTCCCGGCCTGGTTCATGGTATTCATATCTTGTGCAGATGGCGCTGCAGTCCCCCACCCGCCACCCCCCTGGGAGCTTGCTGTGGCTAGGCGAGGGTGCAGTCTCCTCAATGCTATATCCATTTATTGGCATCCATCTTTTATTCATTATCAGTAAAGCTCCCGAACCAGACCGGGGGAATACAAATGTCCCTGTACATCACCAATGTAAGGAATTTAGCACTGTAATGGACTCGATCATTAGCTTATTGTGTTGTTGTAGCCTGTGTGCAACCCAACTTATAAACATTTTACACTACTATATTTGCCGAGCACAAACGATTCATCAACCCGCTAATGCATCATAGTGTCATCGAGAACCTGGGAGGAGAGAAAGAAAGGAGAAATAAAAGGAAGAAGAACAGACCAGAGAGGGAGTTAGAGGGGGGGGAAGGGGAGAGGTGGTAGGGGGTACGCTCCTGCCGCACCGCAGGTGCCGCAATAATTCGGCAACCTACGTGTTGGTGAGGTATTTTATCCAGGGATCCCATGTTTTGTTGAATCCGGTCATCTTATCCTTCAGGATTGCCGTAAGGCGTTCGTTTACCACTATCCATGATAGTTTGGCTTTCAGTAGGTAAAAGGGGACTGTGGGAGACTTCCAGGACTTGGCTATTGAAATCCTGGCCGCCACAAATATAAATGTGATTAGTCTGCGCATTGCCCTTGAAGTCCCTTCCACTGGGCGTCCCAACAGCGCGTGCAGAGGTGACTTAATTAGATTCACTTGTGTGAGGGAATATATTAGGTTGTACGTACGTATCCAGAATCTCCTCACTTTGGGGCACGTCCACCAAGTGTGGAAAAAGGTGCCATTTACATTACATCCTCTGAAACACCGGGGGGACGCCCCCGGAACGAAAGTTGCTATCCTCTCTGGGACCATATACCATCGCATCATTACTTTATAGTTTGCCTCTATCAGGGAGGTATTAACTAGCGACTTAGATGCATTCAATATTATCTTGCTCCACACTTCCATATCTAAATCCGTATCCAAGTCCTGTTCCCATTTGTGCATATAATACAGTTTTGAGGTGGATGAAGTCAAAATATTATATATCTGTGATATATGACCAGTGTGCCTATCGAAATTCTTACAGAGGTTTTCCATTGGGGTGAATGTGGTAATATCAGAGGTGCGATTCAATGTCGCTAAAAAATTTCTTATCTGGGTAAAACGGAAAAGTTCCGAATTTGGAAATTCGTATTTCTCCTGTAGAGTTGATTTCGATAGGGCACCTCTGTGGTCACAAAAATCTGCAATGCGCATTAAACCTTTATTGGTCCACCACGAGAAGTTCCGGGGTTGAAGACCCGGAGTGAACAGAGTATTCCCGAGTAGAGGAGCCAAAGGGGAGTGTTGGGAACTAAACCCATGTGCTGTAGACAGTCTGTCCCACAAATTTAGGGAGAAAGACAAGCTCGGGCACATCATGGCCGGCCTGTCCTTCGCCTTTAACCACATTAATTGGCTAATCTCTCTGTCAGGGTACAGAGAGGATTCAATTGACATCCAGAGCGGTCTGGGCTGCCTAGTGTGGAATTTGATCAATTGGGACATTTGTGCTGCATGGAAGTATTTGAGTAAGTCTGGCATTCCCAGGCCCCCTCTCGGCTTTGGTGTGTAAAGTGTTCTCTTGTTCACTCTAGGTCTCCTATGTCCCCACACATAGTCTAACAATTTCCTCTGGAATATCTGTAAATCATTCCTTACAATTGCTATTGGTAGGGTTCTAAACAGATATAGCACCTTCGGTAAGACCGTCATTTTGATTGAGCACAGCCTTCCAAACCATGACGGAGGGTTATTCGACCATTTTTTGAGATCGTCAAGTATTTTCCTAAATAGGGGAGGGTAATTATATTTATACAGCGTAGTGAGGGTAGGAGTAAGAAAGATGCCCAAATATGGCATTGTCTACTTCTGCCATTTAAAAGGGTAGGATTGTTGTAGTGCTTGAATTATGTGTGTTTGTAAGGAAATGTTAAGCGCCTGAGTTTTTGAGTGATTTACTTTAAGTCCCGAAAATTCCGTGAAGTGTCTAAGTACTATCTGTAGGTTGGGTAGGGAGGTGACCGGAGAGGAAAGAAGCAGTAGAATGTCATCTGCGAACATTGCACATTTGTGTTCCCGATCACCGCATCGCACCCCCAGTATATCATGATGTTCCCGGATTTTAATAGCCAAAGGCTCTAGGGCTAAAATAAATAGTATGGGGGACAAGGGACATCCCTGTCTAGTTCCTCTTAGTATCTTTATATTTTGGGATTTATATCCTTTGACAACTAGATTGGCTGTGGGGCGGCTATAAATTGTTTAAAGTGTGGTTAGAAAGTGGGGTCCAAACCCATATTTTCCCAAAATAAATAGAAGATAGTCCCAGGATAGGGAATCAAATGCTTTATGTAGGTCCAATGAGACCAATAATGCTCCTCTCCGGCCCCCCCATCCCAACCCGAGTTCAAGGCAGAGATTATGTCAATTATGCGTCTAGTTTGGTCAGGCGCTTGCCTATTAGGAACAAATCCCGTCTGGTCAGGGTGGATATATTTTGAAATGAACGTGTTCATGCGGGTGGTTAATATCTTAGTCAGTATTTTGAGGTCTACGTTGATCAACGATATGGGGCGGTAGTTTGCGCAATCCCCGTGGTCATTATTTGGTTTGGGTATGACATGTATGAATGCCTTGTTTTCGTGAAGTGGAATCGGAAGTCCCTTTCTTAATGAATTATAATAAGCGCAGAGGCGGGGAGACAAAATTTCCGTGTATTTGCGGTAATAGTGGCCTGAGAATCCATCCGGACCCGGAGACTTCGACGGGTTCAGGGATTTAATAGCCGCCGCTACTTCATTTGTCGTAAACTCTGCCTCCATCATCTCAGCATGGTCGCTAGACAGGGTTGGGAGTGGTATGTCCTTCAGGAATTCTTCAGCTTTGTGTACGTTAAAGTCCTTTGGGGAGTCGTATAGTTTGGAGTAGAATGTATAGAATTCCTGGAGTATGAGTTGGGGATTTTGTGTCACTTGTCCAGTCTGCAGTCTCAGTTTAGGAAGCGCCGGGTTGTAAGGTCTAGGGTTTAGTTTTCTAGCTAGTAATCTATTTGGTTTGTCCCCCATTGTGTAATAGCGGTGTTTAGCCCATCTGACATATTTTTCTGCTTTAGTAGTGAGACTCAGGTTTAGTGCTGTTCTTGCAGTGTCAATTTGGCTTCTAAGGTCCGTGTGTGGATTGGCTTTTTGCTCATGTGAGAGTCTATCTAATTCTCTTTCCTGTTGTTGAATTGTTTGGGTTCGTTCCCTCTTGACCTTGGTAGCTAATTGTATTAATACACCCCGAAGGGTGGCCTTATGGGCTGCCCATACTATCTCTGGGGAAGAGGACGGAAGGGTATTTTGCTGAAAATATTGTCGTATGGCTTTCTCCACTTCCTTGGCGATTATAGGATCACTCAGTAAGGATTCGTTCAATCGCCAAGAAGGCTGTCTTGATTTTGACCATAGATCTGATAGAACCACCAGGACTGCAGAGTGGTCCGACCAGGCTGTTGGCACTATTTTTGTCAATGAGATATATGGTAGTAATGGGGACAGTGTGAACAAGTGATCAATGCGCGAGTATGTTTTGTGTACGTGCGAATAGAATGTATAGTCCCGTTCTGTGGGGTGGGCATCTCTCCAGAGGTCTATCAGGTCGTGATTATGGAGTAGGCGTGCTAGGGTGTTGCTTTGTTTAGGGGTATGCTTGAGGGTCGTCTTTCGGGGGTCCGATTTGTCTAGAATTTGGTCCAGGGAGGTGTTACTGTCTCCTCCTAACATCACATGACCCGCTAAATGGGGTGTTATTACCTCCAGCATTGTTTTAAAAAAATTTATCTGTCCTACATTAGGAGCGTAATAAGAAAGAAAGGTAACCACACTGTCATTGATCCTGCCTGCGACCATAACATAGCGTCCCTCCCTATCCCTTATCACAGTGGTGGGGGTGAAGGGGACCCTTTTAGCGATGCATATAGCTACTCCTCTCTTTTTGTCTGGGCCATTAGACAGGTAGACCGTCGGGTATTTTGCGTTCAGATATTTTGGGGCTGACGTACGTGAGAAATGCGTCTCCTGTAAAAAAAGGATGTCCACCCCTAATTTATGATATTGCTGGAAAGCCTTGGTCCGTTTAGTTGGGGAGTTAAGACCCTGTGTATTGTGCGTCAATATCGTGTAGGTAGGTTGGATTCTACAGGACATGGCTGTTTGGAAGGCTGTACTCACTTTTTAGATGTTTCAGTGGGGTAATTCGGAAGTCATATGGGTCCTTCTTTCGGGTTCTTGCGTGGAGCAGGAGCGTATTCAGGGAACAATAGTGGGATAAGGGAAGAAGAAAGGTAGAATTAGAGAAATAGAGACACTTATAATGTAATACTTTTTTTTGTTGTAGTATTAGGCAAAACCTGTTAAATAAAGCTAGAACGATAATAAGAATTTCAGAAGAAACAAAAGGGGGCAATAAAAAAAAAAAAAAAATAAAAAATAACAAGAAAACAAAAAGAAAAAAAGGAGATGCTCAGAAGGCATCTGCACACTGCATTGCAGTGTGATTGCAGGGGTGGCCAGCCCCTGAGTTTCGTCGTGAAGTTGTCTCTCCGCTTGCGGTGGAGACAGGTTCACTTGTGGTGGCATGCGGTTCACCTCCGGCACTTTTTGCTAGCTTCAGGTAGGGGTGAGCGGAGTCCACCCGCAAATTGGTTGGGGAGTGACACCACTAAAATCAACCACAGTAGTGGAGGGGTGGGGGGAAGCTAGAAAGAAAAAAAAAAAAAGAACAGAAAAAAAAAAAAATATAGAGGCAATTCCGCTGATATAGCAGATTTCCCTCTCAGGGTACCTGAAAGGGTCCAACTCATAACCTTATATAAAGTCAACTTTTAAGTCTGTATCAAACAGGAACGGCGTAAACCGAAACGGCGTCTTAGGGAACAGTCAGACGCTTGTAGCAGGGTCTTCAAGAGGGGGTCCTGGACCAATGCCAAAGAACTCGGTTAAAAAATACCGAGGTTGTTGTCTTCTTCTTGGGTAGAGTTCAGGTTACTGGCGGAGATTTTCTGGCTCTAGGACCTTTCTGCTGAGACCACAGGGGGGAAATCGGTCGGCTCTCGTCGAGTAGGGCATCAGGATCCTGTGGATCCGCAGACAGGAGGCCCAGATCTTGGAGAAGGGCCTCGCCCGACTGGAAGGTAGTAAATGAATGGGACTTGCCTTTGTGAAAGAATGACAGTCGGAATGGGAACGACCATCTGTATTTGATCTGTCGGTTGATGAGTTGATTGAGCAGCGGCTTCAAAGCTCTCCTTTTCTGAATTGTTACTTGGGCTATATCCGCGAAAATCTGGATTGGGTAGCCTGAGATGGTTATGTCGCCTTGGTTTCTTGCTTCCATCATGATCTTTTCTTTGATACGGTAGAAATGGGGCTTGACTATCACGTCACGTGGCAGTCCGTCTTGTCTTGGGGCTGTTAGGGCTCGATGCACCCTGTCCAGTTCGAGTTGGTGCGGGGAAATGTCCGGTATCAATTGTTTCATTAGGTCATGGATCGATTCTTCCAGGTCTAATTCTGTTTCTGGGAGGCCCCGCACGCGGAAGTTGTACCTCCTAGACCTGTTTTCCAAATCTTCGATTTTTGCGTTTGCTTGGTCTAGTTGATCCTGCAGGGATGTGATCATTTTGGAGTTTTGGTTCACCCGTTTCACCGTCCCATCCATTTTGGACTCAATCGTGTCCAGTCTCTCCCCTATATTTTGGAAGTCCTCCCTCATGCCCGTAGTGATAATGTTACAAGCTTTAGTCAGTTCCTGTTGCAGGAGAGCTGAGAATCTGGCTAGGAGGACTGTGTCACCTGAGTACCCTGCAGCAAGGGCTGGTGGTTGTGAGGAAGGCCGACTGTTTTGACTCATGGCTAATTCAGCGATTTCAGCCATTTGCCTGTCTGTGGAGGAGGCTGGGGAGTCAGTGAATAGTAATGGTCTGTCCGAGGAGCCCGATAGTGGGGACATCTGTGGGTGGTCGCTCTGTGGGGAGCATGGTCCCTCCTGGGACTGGGAAGAGAAGGGGTCTCTATGCACTTCAGCATGGAAAGTGATTGCTGTATGGAGCGGTTCGTTCTGCTGGTTTCCCTCATGTGGGTGATCTCCCCTGGCAGGCGCCATCTTGGGCTGGGAGGGCCGCTGCTGTGTCTGGGGACTAACCTTCTCAGGTGCTGTAGACTGTAGTTGCTGTGGCGGCTGCTGGGTCACCCAATTCTGGAGCTGGGCTTGAGTTGTGCGGTCCTTAGTGTGATCTCCTCCCTGCTGTGTGGAAGGCTGCGGGGTCCGTCGCTGTGCTGAGGCTCTGCCGCGTGCAGGATCTCCCTTCCCAGGCGCCATCTTGGGAGGGGGAGACTGCTGGGCCTTAGAAGCGCGAGTGTTCCTGAGGTGTTGTGGGGGATTTCGGTTGTGTCCCGACCCTCTCCGCTGCATCGTCCGTTCCCGGGCTCTGAGATGTTGGATTGGTGGGGTTCCGCTCGTTCCCCTTTCGCTTATTGTAGCTGATCTGGCCGGAGGTGTGCGGAGCGGAGTCAGTTCATGTCCGACCTCGGCGCCGCGCGCATGCGCACATATTTTTTAAAAGCCTTTATAGGTTACCACTTTAGATTCACAGAGGAGGTCTACTGCTAAAATTACTTTGCGTTGATACCTCACATGCATGGTGCAATTGCTGTTTACATATGACACCAGACTGACGCTTGCGTACGCCTTTGCAGGAGAGCAGGGGGGGACAGGGGTGCTTTTTTTTTTTTTTTTTTTTTTTTTTTTTTAATTATTTATTTTGCTATTTTATTTTTAAACTGTTACTTTCATTTTTTTTTATTATTTTTATTGTTATCTCAAGGAATGTAAATATCCACTATGATAGCAATAGGTAGTGACAGGTACTCCTTTTTTGAAAAAAATGTGGTCTATTAGCCCCTATATCTCTCCTCTGCCCTGAAAGCATCTGACCACACCAAGATCGGTGTGATAAAATGCTTTCCCAATTTCCCAATGGTGCTATTTACATCCGGCAAAATCTAAGTCATGAAATGTTCGTAGCTTCCGGTTTCTAAGGCCATAGAGATGATTGGAGCTGTTCTGGCCTCTGATCGGCTCTATGGTCAGCTGGTGGAACCACCGGCTGCATTCCCAGATTCCCTGTTGGGACAGGAGAGCCAGAGAAAACCATGGAAGATGGTGGGGGGAGACATTCCCTCCCACTGCTTGTAAAAGCAGTCTAGAGGCTAATTAGCCGCTAGGATTGCTTTTACATGAAAGCCAACTGCTGGCTGAACAGAATGATACCAAGATGATACCTAAACACGCAGGCATCATTCTGGTATAACCACTCAAAGTCCAGCAATGTACCAGTATGTTGCTGGTCCTTGTTGGGCATATATTGTAATCTTTTTTTTCATGCAGCCTGTGGGCTGAACGAAAAAAAGAGATTGATCAGTGGGTATGCCCACCATTAGAATACCTGCCTTCATCCACCCACTTCTAATGATGGGCATACATGCACCATTTTGTTTTCAATTGTGGTGGTGAAATCACCTCCTACAGCGCTGGAGTCACGGCTTTATGTATCGTAGGAGCAAACGCTGTTGCTGTCAAGATAGATAAATCAGTGCTGCAGCTAAATGGCCTAAAAAATATAGGCCGAAGCATTGGGGCATCTGCCCCAAAAGTTAGGAGCAAATCGCTCCTCCACCCCTGCTGCCCCCATGCTTCAGCATATATGCTCCTTTTTTTTAACTGTGGTGGTGAAATCACCTCCTACAGTGCTGGAGTCACGCCTTTATGTATCGTGGGAGCAAACGCTGTTGCTGTCAAGATAAATAAATCTGCGCTGCAACTGAACTGAACCTGAAACAAAAAAAATGGTTAACAGTAAAGTATAAAAAAATTACAAACCTGAAAAGCAAACATGATAAATCATAATAACAATAAAATATTGCAAAATAGAATACAGTAAAAAAGAGCAGAATAATAGAGAGAAAATAGAGAGAGAGAGAGAGAGAGAACAATAAAACGACAATTATTTTTGTTTTTTTATTTTATATATTTTTTTGTTTTTTTACACTTTTATTTGTAACTAACTATAACGGTTCGGTTCCAGGTTCGGGTTTCTCAAAATGCGATGGCATCTTGGGAGACCCTGTGAAAGTGTGTCCTAGTCTGTGCAGTGCTGTACCCTACGCTAATACTCCACTAGTGTATGGTAGTGTTCAAAACATTCACCAATGCAAAGACCAGGATTGTCAGGACAGGAGGGACAATAATAGCGGGTGTCACGCCTATATTCACGCTTGCTACAGACACAACATCTTCTTTGGGGGGCTCGTTGGGTAGGGATACCAGGGAGGACATACAGAAAATGCCTCTCATGCAGCCGGCTTACTGCATTTGGACTGGGAAGGTGAGGTGGAGCACCGTCTGGAAACAGAAGGGCTCTGACGATCTCTGGCGATCATGCCCCCTGCCCGTGGGAGGGGAGTAACGTACAGGTACGTTACTCTGCCTGCCCGTGCCATTTTGCCAACGTATATTGTCGTGAGGCGGTCGACAAGTGGTTAAAAAGACACGCGGCTATTCACAAAAGAGAAGCGGTTTAACCTTAAACTGCGTAGAAGGTTCTTTTTTGTAAGAGCGGTAAGGATGTGGAATTCTCTTCAACGGGCAGTGGTTTCAGCAGGGAGCATCGATAATTAAAAAAAAAACTATTAGATAGGCATCTGACTGACCACAACATACAGGGATATACAATGTAATACTGAGATAAAAGCACACAGGTTGGACTTGATGAACTTGTGTCTTTTTTCAACCTCACCAACTATGTAACTATTATTGTTTATACACATGTATGCACTGCACATGCATATTTGCATGTGTATGCAAGGAAGCAGGGGCTTTACATTTTTATTTTATGTATTCCATATTTTATTTTTTGATTTGATACTTTTTAAAATATTTTATTTGTTAACCCGCGACACAACAAACTACTATACCCAAAATTGTCTATAGACAGAGCATTAATAGCCTCTTTAGGTCATCATCTTAGAGTTAATTGCATCCATATATGATGGCATATAGTTATTCTTCTCATTCTGAAGTACATGGTGGTACCTAGGGATGAGCCGAACACCCCCCGGTTCGGTTCGCACCAGAACCTGCGAACGGACCGAAAGTTCGCACAAACGTTAGAACCCCATTGACGTCTATGGGACTCGAACGTTCGAAATCAAAAGTGCTCATTTTAAAGGCTAATTTGCATGGTATTGTCCTAAAAAGGGTTTGGGGACCCGGGTCCTACCCCAGGGGACATGTATCAATGCAAAAAAAACTTTTAAAAACGGCCGTTTTTTCGGGAGCAGTGATTTTAATGATGCTTAAAGTAAAAAAAAAAAAGTGAAATATTCCTTTAAATATCGTACCTGGGGGGTGTCTATAGTATGCCTGTAAAGTGACGCGTGTTTCCCGTGTTTAGAACAGTCCCTGCACCAAATGTCATTTTTAAAGGAAAAAATCTCATTTAAAACTGCTTGCGGGTTTAATGTCATGTCTGGTCATGGCAATATGGATGAAAATCAGTGAGACAAACGGCATGGGTACCCCCAGTCCATTACCAGGCCCTTTGGGTCTTGTTTGGATATTAAGGGGAACCCCGCACCCAAATTAAAATAAGGAAAGGCCCTATATACTCTGAACAGCAGTATACAGGCGGTGCAAACAAGACAGGGACTGTAGGTTTGTTGTTAAGTACAATCTCTTTGTAATTTTGAACGGGTACATTTTTAACGTGTTTAGCTCCAGCCAAAAAATCTTTTTTAAGCTTTTTGGAAAACATAGGGAAGGGTTATCACCCCTGTGACATTTGTTTTGCTGTCTTTCCTCCTCTTCAGAAGATTTCACCTCACTTTTTGTCCCAATGAAAAATGTTTTTTGAAAATTTGGGTTTTTTTGTGGAACACGGATTGGAAAGCATCAGTGGAAAGGAGAAATTGTTTTCCCATATTAACTCTTACAGGAGAGAATTTCCCTTCCTAGGGGTAGATTTCATCTCACTTCCTGTTGTCTCCTTCCGTTTGCAAGTAGGAGTCGTTTGTAAGTTAGATGTTTGAAAGTAGGGTCCTGCCCTATATACTCAGCAGAAATTTGGGCCTTAGGTGTTGCTGTGGCCACAACACTGTAAGCCCTCACAGGGCCCTGCTGTGAAATATTAGATCAAAAATTGTAATTACATGCCCCTGTTAGACAGGGGCTGAAAAATTAGGCCTTAGGCACTGGTGCTGGTGCCACAACACTGCAACCCCTCACAGACACTCTAGTTGGAATGCAGGAACGAGCTCTGCTGCAAAATATTACATCAAAAATTGTAATTACACGCCCCTGTTAAACAGGGGCTGAAAAATTGTGCCTTAGGCACTGGTGGTGGCGCCCAAAACCAAAAATGTTCTTACAAGCTATCAGCGTGATGATTGAGGAGGAAGAGGATAATTTCTCAGGGATAGTCACTCAGCATCAGCATAGGCAGTCTTTGAAGGGATCTGAGATTTCAAAAAAAATTATTCGGTTACATCAGCATCAGGTGCTTGGTAGCTGGTGGTGATCCAAGACTGATTCATTTTTATGAAAGTCAGCCGATCGACCGAGTCGGTGGACAGACGCACCCTGTGATCGGTTACCACGCCTCCAGCAGCACTGAATGTGCGTTCCGAAAGAACGCTGGATGCAGGACAGGCCAGTAGCTCAATTGCATACTGTGCAAGCTCTGGCCAGTGATCCATCCTCAAGACCCAGTAACCCAGAGGATTTTCGGTGGGAAAGGTGTCCAAGTCTGATCTTGCCCCTAGGTATTCCTGCACCATGTAAAACAGACGCTGGCGATGGTTGCTGGAACCGATCATACCTTGGGGCTGCGGACCAAAAAATTGTCTGAACGCATCGGTCAGACGGCCACCTTCTCCACCACTCCTTCTTTGACTGACCGAAGCCTCAGCAACACGTTGTCCAGAAACAGGAGTTTGTAACCTCCCAGTCTCTGGGAACGCATTGCACAGACCTTTCTGCAAGGCCTCCCGAAGATGTTTCATCCTCTGCTCCCTCTGCGATGGCAAGATAAGGTCCGCAACCTTACCCTGTAACGTGGATCAAGGAGGGTTGCCAGCCAGTATTGGTCCTTCTCCTTGATACCACGAATACGAGGATCCTTACGCAGGCTTTGCAGGATCAGGGAGGCCATGCAGCGTAGGTTTGCTGAGGCATTCGGTCCGGAGTCCTCTGGGTCACTAAGGACGACAACGTCCGCAGCCACGTACAAGTCCATGTGTTTCTTGGGACTGATCCCTTAAAGGCTGATGCTGAGTGCCAGGCTCCACCTCCATACTGACACAATCTTCCTCCTCCTCCTCCTCCTCCTCCTCGTCCTCTTCCTGTGTGATCGGCAGGCACGCAGGAACACTGTCTGGATAAAGGGGGCCTTGAGAGCTAAGGAAGTCCTCCTCTTCCTGCCTCTGTTCTGCCTCAAGTGCCCTGTCCATTATTCCACGCAGCGTGTGCTCCAACAGGTGGACAAGGGGGACAGTGTCACTGATGCATGCACTGTCACTGCTCACCATCCTCGTGGCCTCCTCGAATGGTGACAGGACAGTGCATGCATCCCTGATCATGGCCCACTGGCGTGGGGAAAAAAAACCAAGCTCCCCTGACCCTGTCCTGGTGCCATAGTCGCACAGGTACTCATTGATGGCCCTCTGCTGCGTGTGCAGCCGCTGCAGCATGGCCAACGTTGAGTTCCACCTGGTGGGCATGTCACAGATTAGGCGGTTCTTGGGCAGGTTAAACTCCTTTTTGGAGGTCCGTCAGCCGAGCACTGGCATTATATGACCGGCGGAAATGCACACAGACTTTCCTGGCCTGCCTCAGGACATCCTGTAAGCCCGGGTACCTGCCCAAGAACCGCTGCACCACCAAGTTAAAAACGTGAGCCAAACAGGGCACATGGGTCATTTGTCCCTGTCGGAGGGCAGAGAGGAGGTTGGTGCCATTGTCGCAAACCACCATTCCTGCCTTAAGTTGGCGTGGCGTCAACCACCTCTGAACCTGCCCCTGCAGAGCTGACAGAACCTCTGCCCCAGTGTGGCTCCTGTCCCCCAAGCACACCAGCTCAAGCACCGCATGGCATCTTTTGGCCTGCGTACTTGCGTAGCCCCTTGAACGCCTACGGAGCACCGCTGGTTCCGAGGAAGAGGCCATGGAGGAAGAAGAAGAGGAGGGGGTGGAGGAGAGAGGTGTGTCACAATCAGCATTTTGGAGGCGTGGTGGCGGAACAACCTCCAACACTACTGCACCTTGTCCTGCATCTTTCCCAGCTGCCAGCAGAGTCACCCAATGCGCCGTGAAACTTAAGTAACGTCCCTGTCCATGCCTGCTGGACCATGAGTCAGCGGTAATATGCACCTTACCACTGACCGCCCTGTCCAGCGAGGCATGGACATTGCCTTCCACATGCCGGTAGAGAGCCGGAATCGCCTTCCGTGAGAAAAAGTGGCGTTTCGGTACCTGCCACTGAGGAACCGCACATTCCACAAACTCACGGAAGGGGGCAGAGTCTACCAACTGAAAAGGCAGCAGTTGAAGTGCTAGCAATTTTGCCAAGCTAGCATTCAACCGCTGGGCATGTGGATGGCTGGGAGCAAACTTCTTTCGGCGGTGCAGCAGCTGGGGCAGGGAAATTTGCCTGGTACAATCTGACGTCGGTGTACCAAAAGCAGATTGCCCACAAGTACTTGGCTGTGACACACCTAATTCTACACCTTCATTCCTCTCACTGCAGGTCTCAGAGAGGACTGGAGGTCTAGTGGGGTTGGAAATCTCAGCTGATGAGGAGCAAGGAGAGATCCTCTTTGTTCTTTGGTGTGGGTCTTTTAGATACGCTTGCCAACGAACTGCATGGCAGGTCAACATATGTCTGGTCAAGCATGTGGTACCCAAGCGGGAGATGTTTTGGCCACGCGAGATACGCTTGAGACATATGTTGCAAATAGCAGCGGTGCGATCTGATGCACTCGTCTCAAAAAAGGCCCACACCAAAGAATTTTTTGAATAACACGCAGAGACTGCAGCGCCCTGCACATGTGGAGCTTTGGCGTGTGATGCAGTCAATGTGCTGCCCTTAGGCTGGCCCCTGGAGGGCATCCTGCCTCGTTGGTGATGTGCCTCCTCCTCCTCCTCCTCCTCCTCTCTCCTATCGGGCACCCACATTGAGTCAGTGACCTCATCATCCCCTCCCTCCTCATCACTGGAGCAAACCTGGCAGTATGCTGCAGCAGGGGGAGCATGACTGCCAGATTGCTGTCCTTCTTGGGCACCCCCTCTGTCCGTGCTCATGTTACTGCCTTCATCGAGCTCAGTATCATCATCAGAGCCTTCCAAACGCTGGGCATCCTCCTGGAGCATGTACCCAACACTGTGGTCAAACAGTTCGAGGGACTCCTCAGGAGGACATGGTGGAGCTAGGGAAGGAGTCACTGATGACATTGAGCTGAGGGAAGAGGCCGCTGCTTTGCCAGACAAAGCACCCTGGGCATGGGTGAGAGAGGATGAGGAGGATGAGGACGGCTTGGTCATCCACTCGACCAAGTCTTCCGCATGTTGCGGCTCAACACGGCCAGCTGCCGAAAAAAAGGCCAAGCGTGTCCCATGGCCACGTGCTGATGAGGATGCACCGTCTCCACGACCAGCACTAGACACAGAGCCTGCTTGCCCTCTCTTATTGGCTTGTGACTGTCTGCCTCTCCTTCTTGGCCTTCCAGACATACTAATGGCCTGTAGCTGCACTAAGCTGGGATAGAACACCAGTAATTTTCTTCAGGTAGCTTTATATACTGTAACCAGACAAGCCTGCCTGTCAGTAGGAAGATAACAGGAACGGATCTAGCTGAACACTGAGCAGGACGCACTGTACTAAATCTAAATAGTCTAGCTGCCTGACCGTGGTACTAATAGGATCAAATAGAACACCAGTAATTTTCTTCAGGTAGCTTTATATACTGTAACCAGACAAGCCTGCCTGTCAGTAGGAAGATAACAGGAACGGATCTAGCTGAACACTGTGAGCAGGACGCACTGTACTAAATGTAAATAGTCTAGCTGCCTGACCGTGGTACTAATAGGATCAAATAGAACACCAGTAATTTTCTTCAGGTAGCTTTATATACTGTAACCAGACAAGCCTGCCTGTCAGTAGGAAGATAACAGGAACGGATCTAACTGAACACTGTGAGCAGGACGCACTGCACTAAATGTAAATAGTCTAGAAGATAACAGGAACGTATCTAGCTGAACACTGTGAGCAGGACGCACTGCACTAAATGTAAATAGTCTAGAAGATAACAGGAACGGATCTAGCTGAACACTGAGCAGGACGCACTGCACTAAATGTAAATAGTCTAGAAGATAACAGGAACGGATCTAGCTGAACACTGTGAGCAGGACGCACTGCACTAAATGTAAATAGTCTAGAAGATAACAGGAACGGATCTAGCTGAACACTGTGAGCAGGACGCACTGCACTAAATGTAAATAGTCTAGAAGATAACAGGAACGGATCTAGCTAAACTGAATACAGTGTATATATATATATGCAACACCTGGGATGCATATATATACACAATACACTGTAAGTGCAGCTAACTGACTGACTGTTCTGCCTAATCTATCTAACTCAAATGAAATGACACTGTCTCTCTCTCTCTCTATCTCACAGCACACCGGAACACACACTACACAGGGCCGCCGTGCAGGCGGCCTTATATAGTGTGGGGCGTGTACTAAATCCCCTGAGCCATAATTGGCCAAAGCCTCCTTGGCTTTGGCCAATTATGGCTCTCTGTTCAGGCGGCGCTGTGATTGGCCAAGCATGCGGGTCATAGTGCATGCTTGGCCAATCATCAGCCAGCAATGCACTGCGATGCAGTGAATTATGGGCCGTGACGCGCGACACGAATTTGGCGCGAACGGCCCATATCGTTCGCAATTCGACGAACGGTCGAACAGCCGATGTTCGAGTCGAACATGGGTTCGACTCGAACACGAAGCTCATCCCTAGTGGTACCCAACATGTATTGCATAATCATTGTTTATGTACAAATGCACTCCGTTCAAGCGCTTCTGTGTGTGTGAGAGGGTGGGAAGCTTTACATGTTATATTTTCCTTTCTTTCTTTATCTTATATTATATATTTTTTTCAGTTTACACTTCTTTTCACACTTAAATTTACTGCTATCACATAGGTACTGTAAAAGCCCTGCACTGACCAGAGTGTTCTGGCGAGGGGATCTTTCCCCTATCATAACACAATAGCTTAGCAGGGGAGATCGCTGTACTAACATTTGATTGTTAGCACAGTGGTTTCCGACCTGAGCTGATGCTATTTTTTTTGTTCAACACCCTGGGTTGAACAAAAAAAGACTGATAATGTGTACTAGGCTTTAATAGTAAGTGGGTTACAGGTCAACTCCAGACAAACAACTAAATACACAAGAAATATATTGTACATGAGAGTTGGAGGATTTGTATTTCTGCCCCCCCCCCACAGCACAGCCCTGTCTACCAAGGGGTGACTTGATCTTTCTCTGCTGCAGTTTCACTTTCACATCTGCTCCCCAGTTTCCAGCTTGTGTCTGGACAGTGAAGTAGTAACCGCATACTAAAGTGTTCATCTCCCTGTATCTCTGATCATTCCTCCAATGAGCATGTTTCTTTTACTAAAGCACACCTGATTTGCTTTGTATTGCTTCTCCCTGCCCATGCTGGATGCTCCAGCTATAGTGCTGTCCCAGGAGTCCTCTTCAATGTAGTGCTGCTGGTCCTCTTTAGACAGACACACATCATTCTGCCTATTGTGTAGCCTGTTATTGACACATAGCTGACGTTTTTCTTTAACTTACAATTTAAAATTATTTGCATTAAAGAAAGATACTTTAGTTCTGATTTAGTACCTGTTAGCACCTGTAACCCCCCCCCCCCCCCCTTTTCCATTTGCCAAACAGAAGAACAAAATGCAGCTCTTCCATAGAAAAATAGTTATAAAAAAATGGTCAAATGTGTACATAAATAATTTAGGGGAATTTAACTCAGGTCATATTTACCTGTATGGAATGTTGTTAATTGCAAATGAAAATAATTGCATTTTTTTTTCTCCTGTGCATGCAGAATATCTTTTTTGCCTTTTGGTTCACAATCCTCTGACATCTGTAATTGAAAACATTATATTCGCTGGCAACAACATGACAATAAATACAGTTTCATTCTTGTTTTTTTAGAAGCCTCACAGAAAATGGTCAAGCTCTCCAGTTCTCCAGCATGGAAATGTGGCTATTTAACTGAGGTCATGCAGTGTTATGAATCATCTGCTAAGACAGTCCCAGCTGGCATGTTCCAATAAATCTGTCACCTATAAAAGATATCACAGCCATTGTGTATGTCCTCAGTAAAGTCCAATAGTCCTTAATCCAGTCAAAGAATGTATAAACACATTCTAGCAATAGCTCACTTTGTGGATTTATAGCATGAAATAGGCAGTGGTTGGATTTAACACTCCGGCTCAATTTTTTAAGTTCCTCGGATGTATAAGATGTTCTATGTATATTATCTTCTGCCAATATACACTATAGATACTGTGTGTGTGTGTGTGTGTGTGTGTGTGTATGTATATATGTGTGTGTGTGTGTGTGTGTATATATTCACTTGTGGAGGAGAACCGCACTCTGCTTACAATTTAGTGCCAGCAATCAGGTCTTCCCACTGACCTTGTATATAGAAAGAGTCCAAGAGGTTGCTGCACTTAAAAATTTCTTTGCTTTATTTCACAAAATCTTCAGTAGGGATTTACAAAGCAAGTATAATCCAAATACGTCTCGGGCTAGTCAGCTTACGCCCTTCCTAAGATCCATTGAAGCACATCTTATATATATATATATATATATATATATATATATATATATATATATATATATATATATATATATATATATATATATATATATAATGTATTGTGTATTGTCGGACCGGCAATTCATTAATAGCCGCAAGTAGTTTTAAATTACTTTTTTTCTTTTGAAATGTCATTTTGCTGTCAGACTGTTCTAAACACGGGAAACATGCGCTCCTTTACAGGCATACTATAGACACCCCCAGGTACGAAATTTAAAGAGATATTACACTTTTATTGTTTCACTTTAAGCATTATTAAAATCACTGCTCCCGAAAAAACTGACGTTTTTTTAAAACTTTTTTTTGCATTGATCCATGTCCCCTGGGGCAGGACCCAGGTCCCCAAACACCTTTTTATGGCAATAACTTAATAAACAAACAATATAAAGTGCAGCGCAAAATCATATGAGAACTAAAGTCCTATATAGGGCAAATATTTCTCTTCTGTAATCTTTCTTCTTGCTATAAGACACCCCAGATTCTTCAACGTTACTGAGCATATATACTGCTTACCAGATAGAAGATCAAATAGGCATAATTATCACCGATGCTGGATACACCCGGATCAGATGATCTGATGGTTTTGAATGATAACCGGCAGCTTATCCTCCAATGCGACAGGTGATATAATTCCTCCAGGGTGCGGTAAAGCAGGAAAAGAAAAGGAACATCTAAGAGCGTTCCGTATGGCTCAATTGGTATTTTATTAGCAGATCAGGATACAATCCATAAAAGAGCGCATATAGGTAGCGCTATTTAAAACCAGTAAAAATTAGGAAGCACTGAAATATCAAGAGCGGAAATAATAATGCTTGCCCTCATCATATACTAGCTTGACTGTTGTATTTCTCTCATCTATGGTCTTCCAACAAAAAGAATGGCATTACTTCAATCAATCCTAAACCATTCTGCCTAAATCATCTGCCTAGCTTCTCAACACCAAATGCTGCTCCTTCTCGTTAGTCTTTTCATTGACTGTCAATTGAACAGGGAATTCATGTCAAAACTATTGCTCTAACCAGCATAGCTCTCTCAAATATGCCTTGAGATGATTGTCTAAATATTAAAGGTTCAAGCTTGCGTGTGTTAAAAAAATGACTATCCAGATATTGGTTGGGCAAATGGTACTGCTCAATCAACTATGGTTTGCCAGTTCTTGAATGTATTGCAGAATAATTTAATGGGACAAATGGTAGAGGATACATACTGTATAGAAAAAAAAAACTCTGCTGGGTTTAATAATCTTGAAAAATCTGGGACTTATAACTGACATGCAAATTAAGGACAATTTAGGCAGCAGTGATCATGGTGTGCTTATGTTTGATATACAGTATCTCACAAAACTGTGTACGCCCCTCACATTTTTGTAAATATTTTATTATATCTTTTCATGTGACAACACTGAAGAAATTACCCTTTTCTACAATGTAAATTAGTGAAAATGTCCAAACTGGGCCAACCCCGTTGTCATGTGACACGTTAGTGTTACAAGGTCTCGGGTGTAAATGGGGAGCAGGTGTGTTACATTTGGTGTTATCTCTCTCATACTGGTCACTAGAAGTTCAACATGACACCTCATGGCAAATAACGCTCTGAGGATCTGAAAAAAAGAATTTTTGCTCTACATAAAGATAGCCTAGGCTATAAGAAGATTGCCAAGACCCTGAAACTGAGCTGCAGCACGGTGGCCAAGACTATACAGTGGTTTAACAGGACAGGTTCCACTCAGAACAGGCCTCGCCATGGTCAACCAAAGAAGTTGAGTGTATGTGCTTACCGCCATATCAAGAGGTTGTCTTTGGGAAATAGACGTATGAGTGCTGCCAGCATTGCTGCAGAGGTTGAAGGGGTGGGGGGTCAGCCTGTCAGTGCTCAGACCATATGCAGCACACTGCATCAAATTGGTCTGCATGGCTGTCATCCCAGAAGGAAGCCTCTTCTAAAGATGATGCACAAGAAAGCCCGCAAACAGTTTGCTGAAGAAAAGCAGACTAAGGACATGGGTTGCTGGAACCATGTCCTGTGGTCTGATGAAACCAAGATAACCTTATTTGATTCAGATGGTATCAAGCATGTGTGGCGGCAACCAGGTGAAGAGTACAAAGACAAGTGTGTCTTGTCTACAGTCAAGCATGGTGGCGGGAGTGTCATATTCTGGGGCTGCATGGGTGTTGCACTGGGAAGCTATAGTTCATTGAGGAAACCATGAATAGTTGGCAAACTGTGTTAGCTAGAGTCTTGCTTTGTTTTGTGGTACAGAGTGTTTGGGTTGGCAACCCTTTCACCAATTCTGCGCTTCAGCTGTGGGTACTAATAGCGGAGGGGCCTCCCATGGATTGATGGCTTGACTCTGGCAAACCTCCTTTTGTATGGCTGTAGATGCAGATAGAGACTGGCAAACCCGCTCTGTGTGGCTGATGATGCTACTGTCCTGGCCACACTGGAAGGCGAAGGTCTGTGGACTGAGCACTCTAGCCTGGACGTCCAACTCAGTTCCTGGTCTGGCAGTTCCTTTCTCTAACTGGCTCTTGGGTGAAATGAGTGAACTGACAGAGGTCCTTACTCCTCGGGATCTGGGACGCAAAAGCCACAAACTTTTCAGGGCAGTAAGGTAAAAGATCCTGTCAGGAGAGTAGTCGGAGGAGAGTTGGCCGTAGGCCTGGCACAGTGTCCATTTTCCAATATGGCAATGCCCACACGAATTTACGCACACGGTCGTCATGGCAAACAAGTGTGCCTACTGGCGCATGCAATGCATGACAGATCCTGGAGCCCTCTGGCCTTAAAAAAGGGTAAAAGAAATGACCCTGCGCACAAGTGGGCAACCAGACAGATGGTAAAATGACACAGGCCTTGCTGCCCTCAAGGATGGGGAATCCTAGCAGACAAAGAAATAAAAAGAGAGAGGGGCGCACCGGCTATGTGCATTATCTTTTGTAAAATATGAAAAAGGACTAAAGGGATTTTGACGGTGCAGTTTTTTCTTCTTTAAAAACAGTTTATTGTTTACAGTCAAATTAAAAAGGGAACATATAGTTTGTATAAAATAACAGACACATTTCTTTTTACAACAATATAAGAACAAGGTGGTCAAATAGGGAGAAAAAGTGTATACTACAAGTTCACAGATGGCAGTTGTTGCATATTAGCCCGACATGTTTCGCATTGTCACTTTTTCAAGGGATATGTAACTGTTAAGTGAGTCATCCAACACTTTTAGTAATTCTACAAAAATAGAGAAAAGGAGAGTTTTTATGTACATACATAGATAGTGTTCAATGTTAATACAGCAGTAAATACAATGGGAAAACACGTGTTGTCACTCTGAGAAGTCCATGCTGGCTTACCCCTAAATTTGACCCAACAAAACCTCATCAGAGCCGGCGTATGCAGACCCAACCAAGCAGGACAGCAGGGAGGCCTTATTGCAACCACAGGGAGCAGAAAGATGGAGGTGTTATATGAATGATAGATAATAGATATTCAGTATCAACAAGATTGTGTGCAAAGGGTTAATTTAGATTAAAGAACCAATAGGTTTGACACTTACGCCAATAATTGGTTAGGGCTGCAACCAAGGATACAGATAAACGTCAGTATCAGTGAAATGGTGGTTACAGGGGATATTCGGATGGTAAGTAGATGAAGCTGGGGAGTTGAATAAAACAGAGGATCTTATTACTACATCCTGGGCTAGATAATTTAGACTGGTTGTATATTTATAGATGGATAATGGGGATTTACACATATATCATAATGGTATATTTAAACTACTATCTCAAGGACACAATGTCTCAAAGTTTTATAACTGTAACAGCAATGGATACATATACAGTTAGGGATCTATAAGGGTTCAATAGATGGGTAGGAAAGAGGATAGACATGTAAATATAGAGCAGGGTGTGGTGTACTCACCAGTCACTCACTCTGCTAAAATCTTGGCTTCCATCTTCCGGCGCTGGCAGACTGGACTGTCAGATATGCCGGTTAAATACTGCTCCCCATCGAGCCGGCGTGTGACGTTGCCGGCTCGATGCGGACGTGATGGCGCCAGTGCGCATGCCCGGAAGACTGAAAACCCCGTCCAAACTCCATTTCCCATAAAGCGCAGCGACAGCAGAGGAAACTTAGTTATCATGGATACATCTCAATACATAAACATGTGCAATAAGATTCTATCCAATCGAGATTGGTACCGTCCTATTTCCAGAACCTTAATACAAAATTTCAATACTGATTACTACAACATCATTTTTAAGGCATATCATAAAGGTATCATAGACAAGAACACGTGGGATTACCTCAATGTAAGGGACCCACGGACCCCTACTTTCTATGCCTTACCTAAGGTACATAAATCCATCCTGGAACCTCCAGGTCGTCCCATAATTTCTGGTTGTTTATGTTTAACGGAAAACGCAAGCAGTCTGGTAGACAGCTATTTATACCCTCACGTTACCTCTCTCTTCTCTTATATCAAAGACACCATAGACCTATTAAGAACTATTGAAGGCATCTCACTTTCACCAGGCACCTATTTAGTTGCACTGGATATTGAAAGTTTATACAACACTATCACCCACAGTAAGGGCATTGAAATTGTGAGTAACCACTTAAATGAGAGAGGTCCTTCATTTAAGAAATACAACGAATTTGTTTTGGAGCTTCTCAATTACATTCTGAGACATAACGTCTTCATGTTTAATTCTTCCCACTACCTCCCAGGTGCAGGGGGTTGCGATGGGGACCAAATGTGCCCCATCGTATGCCAACCTGTACCTGGGGGGGTGGGAAAAAGATGTGTTCTCCAGGGACGACCTGACCCTACTGCTGGAAAAGGTAGTTTCTTGGTATCGTTACATAGACGACGTGTTGCTTTTCTGGTCTGGCTCAGAGACAGAGTTGAAAGAATTTTTAAGACTGCTTTCCATTAACAACTTTAATCTTCATTTTACTATGGAGTATAGTACAACTGCGATCAATTTCCTTGATCTCACTATCTCCATTGACGCTAATGGAAAATTAGACTGATCACTATACAGAAAACCTTCGGCCGGGAATACTATCCTCCACGCGGATAGTTCACATCCAGGCCCCTTGCTGAAGAGTATTCCCTATAGTCAGTACTTGCGTTTAAAACACAACTGCAGCAAGGATGCAGACTTCCAGATAGCAGCAAAAGACTTGTATAAAAGACTACTATCCCGTGGATATAGCCACTCATGCCTTAAGAGGGCATACAATAGGGTTAAAACACAAAACAGAGATTCGCTACTATTTTCAATTAAACCCCCCAAAAAATCTGACACTGTTAGACTGATCACCCGCTACTCTAGCCAACACAGTGAAATCAGAAGTATTGTAACCAAATTCTGGCCCCTTCTATCAACTGACTCAGTAGTCAGCAAATACATTAATCCATCCCCTGAGATAACCTTTAGACGGGTCCCCTCATTGAGGGACCGCTTAGTCCACAGTCATTTTCAAGATGCCCTTGCTAACAAAAAGCCTTCCCATACAGATGCGACATTTGCCGTTATGTAGAAAACACATCATATTTTTTTACTCCCCAATGGACAGTGGTACTCAATCAAATTCAATGCAACTTGTCAGACTCCAGGTATAATCTACTTAGCTCAATGCATCTGCGGTGGCTTTTATGTCGGCAAAACGAAACGACCATTCTTCAAACGAATCAGAGACCACATAAAACCCATTCTTAAAAAACAAATAGATACAGCTATTGCTAGGCATGTGGGTCTGCACCACAACTTTAACCCCAGCACCATTAAGTTCCGAGCTTTGGAGCATGTCCTGCTGGATGAAAGAGGGGGCAGTGTCGACCGGACACTGCTCCAGCTTGAAGCCTGCTGGATTCACAACCTCAAAGCCACTCACTTCCCAGGCCTGAATGAAAGCCTGAGTTATAGGCCCTTCCTCTAAATGTGCAGCTGTCCATGTATGATCCTTAGGTGTCATTGTCCAACAGACACCTCCATTTCCCTGTCCACCTTCCTTCCCCTCCCTTTATTCATCTCCCCTTTTTGTCATTTGTATTTAATGACTTGTTTTCACCATAAATGCATTTATTTTCCTTATACGTTTTTAAATGTTGATCCAATGTGCAGTTATGTGTAACCTTGTATATCATATATGCAATCTTGTTTTCTATGTAACTGCATTTATTTTCCGTGTAAACGTGTTGTCCCTCTGTTGTGCCGATCGAGATTGGAAGGTCTGTGGTCCCTTCTTGCTCGATCGGCTACTCCCTTGACCCATCCTTGTTAGACCGCATCTGGCCCATACCATGCCGGGACAAAGGAGGGGCTGCCGCATCCACACGGACGCCCGGGGCACACCCCTGAGATGTGCCCATTCCGCGCCGTGCGTCCCCGCTGGACCAGTTCCACCGTAGGGCACTGTTCGTGCCCTCCCCCCGCCCTCTCGCCCCATGACGCGGTTTCAATGTGGGAGGAGCCGCCGTGCGCTGCACCGCGCATGTCGGCTCCCTCTGCTGTCGCTGTGCTTTATGGGAAATGGAGTTTGGATGGGGTTTTCAGTCTTCCGGGCATGCGCACTGGCGCCATCACGTCCGCATCGAGCCGGCAACGTCACACGCCAGCTCGATGGGGAGCAGTATTTAACCGGCATATCTGACAGTCCAGTCTGCCAGCGCCGGAAGATGGAAGCCAAGATTTTAGCAGAGTGAGTGACTGGTGAGTACACCACACCCTGCTCTATATTTACATGTCTATCCTCTTTCCTACCTATCTATTGAACCCTTATAGATCCCTAACTGTATATGTATCCATTGCTGTTACAGTTATAAAACTTTGAGACATTGTGTCCTTGAGATAGTAGTTTAAATATACCATTATGATATATGTGTAAATCCCCATTATCCATCTATAAATATACAACCAGTCTAAATTATCTAGCCCAGGATGTAGTAATAAGATCCTCTGTTTTATTCAACTCCCCAGCTTCATCTACTTACCATCCGAATATCCCCTGTAACCACCATTTCACTGATACTGACGTTTATCTGTATCCTTGGTTGCAGCCCTAACCAATTATTGGCGTAAGTGTCAAACCTATTGGTTCTTTAATCTAAATTAACCCTTTGCACACAATCTTGTTGATACTGAATATCTATTATCTATCATTCATATAACACCTCCATCTTTCTGCTCCCTGTGGTTGCAATAAGGCCTCCCTGCTGTCCTGCTTGGTTGGGTCTGCATACACCGGCTCTGATGAGGTTTTGTTGGGTCAAATTTAGGGGTAAGCCACCATGGACTTCTCAGAGTGACAACACGTGTTTTCCCATTGTATTTACTGCTGTATTAACATTGAACACTATCTATGTATGTACATAAAAACTCTCCTTTTCTCTATTTTTGTAGAATTACTAAAAGTGTTGGATGACTCACTTAACAGTTGCATATCCCTTGAAAAAGCGACAATGCGAAACATGTCGGGCTAATATGCAACAACTGCCATCTGTGAACTTGTAGTATACACTTTTTCTCCCTATTTGACCACCTTGTTCTTATATTGTTGTAAAAAGAAATTTGTCTGTTACTTTATACAAACTATATGTTCCCTTTTTAATTTGACTGTAAACAATAAACTGTTTTTAAAGAAGAAAAAACTGCACCGTCAAAATCCCTTTAGTCCTTTTTCATGTTTATCTATATTTTTGCTCAGGGATGTGGTGCCTATACATAAGGGTGTTTTTCCCATACTCGGAACCAAAATCTCCATTAACCTTTTGTAAAATATGTATTGAATAAAATGATAAAAGAAATTACTCACAAGCAGTTGTGGAACAGGGTGCAATATGAATCAAGCACCGACTAGCAGCAAGCGGTTATTATGATGAGCGAAACCTTTCAGAGGTCTTGGAGGACCATACAGGCATCACTACCAGCTAACGCGTTTCGAAGGGCACGTCCCTTCTTCATCAGAGCTCAGCAGTGAACCCTCCTTCAGTAGTCCCTGTATATATAGTGCCAAAAAGGCACAATCAGTGGATTAGGGAGGGCACATAAGGCCCCTCCCCCTCAATGGATCCCTCCCTCCTAGGCTCCTCAATTATACAAGCAGAAAGGTAAAAATTAATAGAAGATTAAATAAATGAATATAAATAAATATGTGTAAATATCAATGTGGTGAAATGCTACCAAAGGCAGGGGCTGCCCGTGAGGGAACATAACATACACTCAGTGATGGATGATAGCATGCTGAGCACAGGAGGTGCAGAGTGGCATAGGCTAACATGATTCAAGTTACTGTTCTGTGCCACATGTGTCCACTCCTTCAGTACCATCCCTGTATCTATATACATTTTTATACATTTGGTTCGGCCTGGGTTATCCCTTTCTACATATAATCTCCTCATATGCCCGAGATCGGTTCATGGCATGCCAATCATATGGGCGCCCACATGACATGCAGATTGGCATGCGTGGTGAGCACCTTATGCTAATGTTAGATATTATTTTTATATATATTTTTTTTTTCATTTTTTTCATTACTATTATATTATATATATCATCCATTATTTACCAATTTTTCCTGTTTTTCCTTATTTGTATATACAGCATCATATACCATTTTTATTATTGTGCAGAGGCCCCCCTGTTTTTCCATTTTACATCCTTCAGCATTTTTTTGGGGCCCCTTGATTGGCGAAGTCACTATCTGTAAGGCAGCTGCATGGTCAGGCTGACGTCGGGTGGATCCTATGCTTTATTAGCCATGACCCCTCGGAAGTTTGCCCCCAGCAACATGGCGCCGTGCAATCCCTCGCCGCCTACGTCACTGGTGGGCGACAACTGATGCAGAGGAAGTGGCGCTCACCCCGCCTCTTCCTCCTGCCTGGAACGCAAACGCATTGGCGTGCGTTCCAGCACGGATACACTACCCGGAAATGATCAGCGAGCCGCTCACATGTACAGGGATCGGATTGGACACTGAAGGTACAGTGTCCACTTTCATACGATAGTTTGCTAGCCATATGGCTCGTCCCCCTATTAACAGGTTCGCATAGCCTATGCCACTCTGCACCAGTGTATGTTATGTTCCCTCACGGGCAGCTCTTGCCTTTGGTAGCATTTCACCACATTGATATTCACACATATTTATTTATATTCATTTATATTCATTTATTTAATCTTCTATTAATTTTTACCTTTCTGCTTGTATAATTGAGGAGCCTAGGAGGGAGGGATCCATTGAGGGGGAGGGGCCTTATGTGCCCTCCCTAATCCACTGATTGTGCCTTTTTGACACTATATATACAGGGACCACTGAAGGAGGGTTCACTGCTGAGCTCTGATGAAGAAGGGACGTGCCCTTCAAAAAGCGTTAGCTGGTAGTGATGCCTGTATGGTCCTCTAAGACCTCTGGAAGGTTTCGCTCATCATAATAACCGCTTGCTGCTAGTCGGTGCTTGATTCATATTGCACCCTGTTCCACAACTGCTTGTGAGTAATTTCTTTTATCATTTTATTCAATACATATTTTACAAAAGATAATACACATGGCCGGTGTGCCCCTCTCTCTTTTTATTCCTTAAAAAAGGGTGACTGTGGCAAATGCATATTGCTGACTGGTCTTCAGCTTCCTGTTCCTGTATGTGCTTATGCTTCTGATCACCTGTTACCGACCCGGCCTCCCAGCTCTGACCTCGGATTGCCCACGGATCTGCTCTTAACTCCTCTTCTGTGTATGACCTTGGCTTGCTTGACCACATCTCTGTTCTTTCTGCTGACCACTGGCTTACCGACGTTGGCATCCATCACTGACTATGCCTCCTGCTTCGCCCTGTCTGCTGTGATCCACCCTGGTATCTACCTGCAGTACCCAGCCTGCTGTACCTACCTGCAGTACTTACTTGCTTCTCCAGCCTGCAATACCTACTTGCTGTATCCAGCCTGCTGCATCTTCCGATGCAACCTGTTTACTGCTGTGTGCAGTTTGCACCATCATCAGCTACACTGGATCCTACTGCGCACCAGGGCCAGCTTAATAGCATCATGGAACCCTGGGAAAAGCAATGCTCTGGAGTAGGGATGAGCCAAACACCCCCCAGAACCTGCGAACGGAAAATTTGCACAAACGTTAGTACCCCATTGAAATCTATGGGACTTGAATGTTCGAAATCAAAAGTGCTAATTTTAAAGGCTAATTTGCATGGTATTGTCCTGAAAGGGGTTTGGGGACCTGGGTCCTGCCCCAGGGGACATGTATCAATGCAAAAAAAAGTTTTAAAAACGGCAGTTTTTTCGGGAGCAGTGATTTTAATGATGCTTAAAGTAAAGAAATAAGTGAAATATTCCTTTTAAATATCGTACCTGGGGGGTGTCTATAGTATGCCTGTAAAGTGGCGCGTGTTTCCCGTGCTTAGAACAGTTCTTGCACAAAATGACATTTTTAAAGGAATAAAAGTAATTTAAAACGGCAACGAGACAAACGGCATGGGTACCCCCCCAGTCCATAACCAGGCCCTTTGGGTCTTGTATGGATATTAAATGGAACCCCGCACCCAAATTAAAAAAAGGAAAGGCGTGGGGCCACCAGGCCCTATATACTCTGAACAGCAGTATACAGGCAGTACAAACAAGACAGGGACTGTAGGTTTATTGTTAAGTAGAATCTGTTTGTAATTTTGAACTGGTACATTTTTAACGTGTTTAGCTCCAGCCAAAAAAATCTATTTTAAGATTTTTGGAAAACATAGGGAAGGGTTATCACCCCTGTGACATTTGTTTTGCTGTCTGTGCTCCTCTTCAGAAGATTTCACCTCACTTTCTGTCCCAATGACAAATGTATTTAGAAAACTTGGGTTTTTTAGTGAAACAAGGATTGGTGATAAAGCATCAGTGGAAAGGAGAAACGTTTTTCCTATATTAACTCTTACAGGAGAGAATTTCCCTTCCTAGGGGTAGATTTCATCTCACTTCCTGTTGTCTCCTTCCGTTTGCAAGTAGGAGTCGTTTGTAAGTTGGATGTTTGAAAGTAGGGGCCTGCCCTATATACTCTGCAGACATTTGGGCCTTAGGTGTTGGTGTTGCAACAACACTGTAAGCCCTCACAGGGCCCTGCTGTGAAATATTAGATCAAGAATTGTAATTACATGCCCCTGTTGAACAGGGTCATAAAAATTGGGCCTTTGGTGATGGTGGTGGTGCTCGTGCCACAACACTGTAAGTTCTCACAGCTACTCTTGGTGGGTGCTCGAACGGGCCCTGCTGTGAAATATTAGATCAAGAATTGTAATTACATGCACCTGTTGAACAGGGGCAGCAAAATTGGGCCTTTGGTGGTGGTGGTGCTGGTGTCATAACACTGTAAGTCCTCAGTTACTCTTGGTGGGCGCTGGAACGGGCCCTGCTGTGAAATATTAGATCAAGAATTGTAATTACGTGTCCATGTTGAACAGGGGCAGAAAAATTGGGCCTTAGGCACTGCTGTTGGTGCCACAACACTGCAACCCATCACAGATACTCTATCTGGAGCGCAGGAACGAGCCCTGCTGCAAGGTATTGCATCAAAAATTGTAATTACACGCCCCTGTCAAACAGGGGCTGAAAAATTGGGCCTTAGGCACTGGTGCTGGTGCCACAACACTGCAACCCCTCACAGATACTCTAGTTGAGCGCAGCAACGAACCCTGCTGCAAAATATTACATAAAAAATTGTAATTACATGCCCCTGTTAAACAGGGGCTGAAAAATTGGGCCTTAGCCACTGGTGGCGGCACCCAGAACCAAAAATGTTCTTACAAGCTATCAGCATGATCATTGAGGAGGAAGAGGATAATCACTCAGCATAACAGGATAGTCACTCAGCATCAGCATAGGCAGTCTTGAAGGGATCTGACATTTCAAAAAAAAATTATTCGGTTACATCAGCATCAGGTGCTTGGTAGCTGGTGGTAATCCAAGACTGATTCATTTTTATGAAGGTCAGTCAATCGACCGAGTCAGTGGACAGACGCACCCTGTGATCAGTTACAAAGCCTCCAGCAGCACTGAATGTGCGTTCCGAAAGAACGCTGGATGCAGGACAGGCCAGTAGCTCAATTGCATACTGTGCCAGCTCTGGCCAATGATCCATCCTCAAGACCCAGTAACCCAGAGGATTTTAGGTGAAGAAGGTGTCCAAGTCAGATCTTGCCTCTAGGTATTCCTGCACCATGTAAAACAGACGTTGGCGTTGGTTGCTGGAACCGATCATACCTTGGGGCTGCGGACTAAAAAATTGTCTGAATGCATCGGTCAGACGGCCACCTTCTCCACCGCTCCTTCTTTGACTGACCGAAGCCTCAGCAACACGTTGTCCAGGAACAGGAGTTTGTAACCTCCCAGTCTCTGGGAACGCATTGCACAGACCTTTCTGCAAGGCCTCCCAAAGATGTTTCATCCTCTGCTCCCTCTGCGATGGCAAGATAAGGTCCGAAACCTTACCCTTGTAATGTGGATCAAGGAGGGCTGCCAGCCAGTATTGATCCCTCTTCTTGATACCAGGGAGGCCATGCAGCGTAGGTTTGCTGAGGCATCCGGTACGGAGTCCTCTGGGTCACTAAGGATGGCATGATCCGCAGCCACATCCTCCCAGCCACGTACAAGTCCATGAGTTTCTTGGGAACTGTAAATGATCCCTTAAAGATTGCTGCTGATGCTGAGTTCCAGGCTCCACCTCCATGCTGACACAATCCTCCTCCTCCTCGTCCTCTTCCTGTGTGATCGGCGGGCACGCAGGAACACTGTCTGGATAAAGGGGGCCTTGAGAGCTAAGGAAGTCCTCCTCTTCCTGCCTCTGTTCTGCCTCAAGTGCCCTGTCCATTATTCCACGCAGCGTGTGCTCCAACAGGTGAACAAGGGGGACAGTGTCACTGATGCATGTACTGTCACTTCTCACCATCCTCGTGGCCTCCTCAAATGGTGACAGGACAGTGCATGCATCCCTGATCATGGCCCACTGGCGTGGGGAAAAAAAACAAGCTCCCCTGACCCTGTCCTGGTGCCATAGTTGCATAGGTACTCATTGATGGCCCTCTGCTGCGTGTGCAGCCCCTGCAGCATGGCAACGTTGAGTTCCACCTGGTCACAGATTAGGCGGTTCTTGGGCAGGTTATATTCCTTTTTGGAGGTCTGCCAGCCGAGCACTGGCATTATATGACCGGTGGAAATGCACACAGACTTTCCTGGCCTGCCTTAGGACATCCTGTAGGTTGGGTACCTGCCCAAGAACCGCTGCACCACCAAGTTTAGGACGTGAGCCAAACAGGGCACATGGGTCAGTTGTCCCTGTCAGAGGGCGGAGAGGAGGTTGGTGACATTGTCGCAAACCACCATTCCTGCCTTAAGTTGGCATGGCGTCAACCACCTCTGAACCTGCCCCTGCAGAGCTGACAGAATCTCTGCCCCAGTGTGGCTCCTGTCCCCCAAGTACACCAGCTCAAGCACCGCATGGCATCTTTTGGCCTGCGTACTTGCGTAGTCCCTTGAACGCCTACAGAGCACCGCTGGTTCCGAGGACAAAGCACAGGAAGAGGCCGTGGAGGAAGAAGAGGGGGTGAAGGAGAGAGGTGTGTCAGAATCACCAGTACTGGCATTTTGGAGGTGTGGTGGCGGAACAACCTCCAACACTACTGCACCTTGTCCTGCATCCTTCCCAGCTGCCAGCAAAGTCACCCAATGTGCTGTGAAACTTAGGTAACGTCCCTGTCCATGCCTGCTGGACCATGAGTCAGCGGTAATATGCACCTGACCGCCCTGTCCAGCAAGGCCAAGACATTGCCTTCCACATGCCGGTAGAGAGCCGAAATCGCCTTCCATGAGAAAAAGTGGCGTTTGGGAACCTGCCACTGAGGAACCGCACATTCCACAAACTCACGGAAGGGAGCAGAGTCTACCAACTGAAAAGGTAGCAGTTGAAGTGCTAGCAATTTTGCCAAGCTAGCATTCAACCGCTGGGCATGTGGATGGCTGGGAGCGAACTTCTTTCTGCGGTGCAGCAGCTGGGGCAGGGAAATTTGCCTGGTACAATCTGACGTCGGTGTACCGATAGTAGATTGCCTGCAAGTACTGTGTGTGACATGCTGTGACACACCTAATTCTACACCTTCATTCCTCTCAGTACAGGTCTCAGAGAGGACTGAAGGTATAGTGGGGTTTGAGATCCCAGCTGATGAGGAGCAAGGAGAGGTCCTCTTTGTTCTTTGGTGTGAGTCTTTTAGGTACGCTTGCTAACAAACTGCATGGCAGGTCAACGTATGTCTGGTCAAGCATGTGGTGCCCAAGCGGGAGATGTTTTGGCCATGCAAGATACGCTTGAGACATATGTTGCAAATAGCAGCGGTGGGATCTGATGCACTCCTCTCAAAAAAGGCCCACACCAAAGAACTTTTGGAATAACGTGCAGAGACAGCAGCGCCCAGGAGCCCTGGGGTGTGATGTAGTCAGTGTGCTGCCCTTAGGCTGGCCCCTGGAGGGCATCCTACTTCGTTGGTTATGTGCCTCCATCTCCTCCTCTCTCCTATCAGGCACCCACGTGGAGTCTGTGACCTCATTATCCCCTCCCTCCTCATCACTGGAGCAAACCTGGCAGTATGCCAGAGGGAACATGACTGCCAGATTGCTGTCTTTCTTGGGCACACCCTCTGTCTGGGCTCATGTTACTGCCTTCCTCTAGCTGAGTACCGTCATCGGAGCCTTCAAAACGCTGGGCATCCTCCTGGAGCATGTACCCAACACTGTTTTTAAACAGTTCGAGGGACTCCTCAGGAGGACATGGTGGGGCTAGGGAAGGAGTCACTGATGCCTTTGAGCCGAGGGAAGAGGCCGCGTTGGCATCTGCTTTGCCAGACAAAGTACCCTGAGTCTGGGTGAGAGAGCACGATGAGGACGGCTTGGTCATTCACTCGACCAAGTCTTCCGCATGTTGGGGGTCAACACGGCCAGCTGCCGGAAAAAAGGTCAAGCATGTCCCACGGCCACGTGCTGATGAGGATGTACCGTGTCCACGACCAGCACTGTTGCCTCTAGACACAGAGCCTGCTTGCCCTCTTTTATTGGCTTGTGACTGTCTTCCAGACTAGGGATGATCTTCGAGTTCGAGTCGAACTCATGTTCGACTCGAACATTGGCTGTTCGCAAGTTCGCCGAACAGCGAACAATTTGGGGTGTTCGCGGCAAATTCGAATGTCGCAGAACACTCTTTAAAAGTCTATGGGAGAAATCAAAAGTGCTCATTTTAAAGGCTTATATGCAAGTTATTGTCATAAAAAGTGTTTGGGGACCTGGGTCCTGCCCCAGGGGACATGGATCAATGCAAAAAAAAGTTTTACAAAAACGGCTGTTTTTTCAGGAGCAGTGATTTTAATAATGCTTAAAGTCAAACAATAAAAGTGTAATATCCCTTTAAATTTCGTAGCTGGGGGGTGTCTATAGTATGCCTGTAAAGGGGCGCATGTTTCCCGTGTTTAGAACAGTCTGACAGCAAAATGACATTTCGAAGGAAAAAACCCATTTAAAACTACTCGCGGCTATTGCATTGCCGGTCCGATAATACACATAGAAGTTCATTGATAAAAACGGCATGGGAATTCCCCACAGGGGAACCCCAAACCTAAATTTAAAAAAAAATGATGTGGGGGTCCCCCTAAATTCCATACCAGGCCCTTTAGGTCTGGTATGGATATGAAGGGGAACCCCGCGCCAAAAAAAAAAACGGAGTGGGGTCCCCCCAAAAATCCATACCAGACCCTTATCCGAGCACGCAACCTGGCAGGTCGCAGGAAAAGAGGGGGACGAGAGAGCGCCCCCCCTCCTGAACCGTACCAGGCCACATGCCCTCAACATTGGGAGGGTGCTTTGGGGTAGCCCCCAAAACACCTTGTCCCCATGTTGATGAAGACAAGGGCCTCATCCCCACAACCCTGGCCGGTGGTTGTGGGGGTCTGCGGGCGGGGGGCTTATCGGAATCTGGAAGCCCCCTTTAACAAGGGGACCTCCAGATCCCAGCCCCCCCCTGTGTGAAATGGTAAGGGGGTACTTTTGTACCCCTACCATTTCACGAAAAAACTGTCAAAAATGTTAAAAATGACAAGAGACAGTTTTTGACAATTCCTTTATTTAAATGCTTCTTCTTTCTTCTATCTTCCTTCATCTTCTTCTTCTTATTCTTCTTCTGGTTCTTCTGGCTCTTCTGGTTCTTCCTCCGGCGTTCTCGTCCAGCATCTCCTCCGTGGCATCTTCTATCTTCTTCTCCTTGGGCCGCTCCGCACCCATGGCATGGGGGGAGGCTCCCACTCTTCTCTTCATCTTCTTCTTTTCTTCTCTTCTTCTCTTCTTCTCTTCTTCATCTTCTTCTCCGGGCCGCTCTGCATCCATGCTGGCATGGAGGGAGGCTCCCGCTGTGTGACGGCGTCTCCTCGGCTGACGGTTCTTAAATAATGGGGGGTGGGGCCACCCGGTGACCCTGCCCCCCTCTGACGCACGGGACATGACGGGACTTCCCTGTGGCATTCCCCATGACGTCACAGGGAAGTCCCGTCAAGTCACCATGCGTCACCTGTTATTTAAGAACCGTCAGACGAGGAGACACCGTCACACAGCGGGAGCCTCCCTCCATGCCAGCATGGATGCGGAGCGGCCCGGAGAAGAAAATGAAGAAGAGAAGAAGATGAAGCAGAGAAGAAGATGAAGAAAAAGAAGATGAAGAAGAGAAGAAGATGAAGAGAAGAGCGGGAGCCTTCCCCCATGCCATGGGTGCGGAGCGGCCTGAGGAGAAGAAGATAGAAGACGCCGCAGAGGAGATGCTGGACGAGAACGCCGGAGGAAGAACCAGAAGAGCCAGAAGAACCAGAAGAAGAAGATGAAGGAAGATAGAAGAAAGAAGAAGCATTTAAATAAAGGAATTGTCAAAAACTGTCTCTTGTCATTTTTAACATTTTTGACAGTTTTTTAGTGAAATGGTAGGGTACTTTTGTACCCCCCTTACCATTTCACACAGGGGGGGCCGGGATCTGGGGGTCTCCTTGTTAAAGGGGGCTTCCAGATTCGATAAGCCCCCCGCCCGCAGACCCCCACAACCACCGGCCAGGGTTGTGGGGATGAGGCCCTTGTCCTCATCAACATGGGGACAAGGTGTTTTGGGGGGCTACCCCAAAGCACCCTCCCAATGTTGAGGGCATCAGGCCTGGTACAGTTCAGGAGGGGGGGCACTCTCTCGTCCCCCCCTCTTTTCCTGCGGCCTGCCAGGTTGTGTGCTCGGATAAGAGTCTGGTATGGATTTTTGGGGGGACCCCACGCCGTTTTTTGGCGCGGGGTTCCCCTTAAAATCCGTACCAGACCTGAAGGGTCTGGTATGGAATTTAGGGGGACCCCCACGTCATTTTTTTAAAAAATTTTGGCCGGGGTTCCCCTTAATATCCATACCAGACCTGAAGGGCCTGTTATGGAATTTAGGGGGACCCCCACGTCATTTTTTTTTTTTTTTAAATTTTGGTTCGGGGTTTCCCTGTGGGGAATTCCCATGCCGTTTTTATCAATGAACTTCTATGTGTATTGTCGGACCGGCAATTCAATAGCCGCGAGTAGTTTTAAATGGCTTTTTTCCTTCAAAATGTCATTTTGCTGTCAGACTGTTCTAAACATGGGAAACATGTGCCCCTTTACAGGCATACTATAGACACCCCCCAGCTACGAAATTTAAAGGGATATTACACTTTTATTGTTTGATTTTAAGCATTATTAAAATCACTGCTCCTGTTTTTAAAACTTTTTTTGCATTGATCCATGTCCCCTGGGGCAGGACCCTGGTCCCCAAACACTTTTTATGACAATAACTTGCATATAAGCCTTTAAAATTAGCACTTTTGTTTATATCATGTTCGTGTCCCATAGACTTTAATGGTGTTCGCATGTTCGAACAAACTTTTTTCCTGTTCGCATGTTCTGGTGCGAACCGAACAGGGGGGTGTACGGCTCATCCCTATTCAGAAGTAGACCTCCCCAGCTGTTATTTTACCACAGGTCCATAGACGACCTCCTGTTCATTTGGGAGGGGTCGAGGGAATCTGCAGTTGATTTTGTGGCCAGTCTGATTAATAACTTCAACAACATCCGATTAGATTATGTTATCAGTGACACCTCTGTCAATTTCCTAGATGTAACCATAGATAAGATCAATAACATTTTGAGTACAAAAGTTTTTTTTTTAAGACCACAGACTGAAATAGTTATCTGTCCATTAGGAGTGGGCACCATCCTGCTTGGATAAAGAATATACCGAAGGGACAAATGCTCAGGGTTTGACGGAATTGTTTGGATTTGAATGTCTATACCTCTCAAGTGAATATACTCAAGGAGAGATTTCTCCAAAAGGGCTATGAAGAAAACACTTTAAATGATATCATTCAGGAAGTAGCTAATATTCCTAGAGAACAATGTTTGAAAGAAAAGGAAACTGGTGCTCCAACTGATCAACACCAGTTGGGATTCATTTCGAATTTTCATCATCAGTATAGGAATGTCGAAATGATTTTTAAAAACATTGGCACATTTTGTGTTGAGACAGACATTTGGGGGAGGTTCTGCCGAATCACCCTAAATTTATCTATAGACGGGCACCGAACTTTGGTCATAGGATGGTTAAGAAAATTTTAAATCAACCAAACCATCAAACCATAAGAATTGACTTACAGGGGTTTTATGCATGTAGAAAGTGCATTTGTTGTAGAACGGTACAGGTGACCAATAGAGGCATGACTCAAATCACTAATGTTGATGATGAAACATTCAATATTAGAGAGTTTATTACGTGCAATTCCTCCTTTGTAGTCTATCTCTTGTGGTGTCCGTGTGGATTGTTCTATGTGGGACGCACCAAGAGACTTCTCAAGGTGAGTATTGGGGAGCACTTAGCCAACATTAAACAAGGATTCCAATACCACAGTGTGTCCCTCCATTTTAAGGAAAAACACAATCAGGACCCAAGCCTGTTACAATTTTGTGGCTTAGATGTGGTTCGTCATTCTTGGAGAGGCTCCAATTGGGTTAGGGATTTATCCCAGAGAGAAACCCGATGGATCTTCCTTTTGAAGAGTTTATTCCCTAGAGGAATGAACATCGAATTAGATTTGAATAGTTTCATCAGTAATCTATAATTAATTATTGCCATCATGTGCTTATCCTTGGTGCACTTTTTTGGGGGTTCTGTATAGGTATAGGGGCCAGTTCTACAGCCTTAGGGGTGGGATTATTATTGGGTTGATTTTCCTTTTTTTTCCATCTTCAGCATTTGGATTTGGAGGAGAACCATTGATCCAGTTTTGCTCTTCTCCATTCATTTAGGATTTAGGGTTACATTCACATTTACAGTAGTGTATGTGTTTTAAAATATTTTAAAATACATATCATTTTTTATATTATTTTATATTTATATATATATATAATATATATATATACAGTTGCAATAAAAAGTATGTGAACCCTTTTGGAATGATATGGATTTCTGCACAAATTGGTCATAAAATGTGATCTGATCTTCATCTAAGTCACAACAATAGACAATCACAGTCTGCTTAAACTAAAAACACACAAAGAATTAAATGTTACCATGTTTTTTATTGAACACACCATGTAAACATTCACAGTGCAGGTGGAAAAAGTATGTGAACCCTTGGATTTAATAACTGGTTGAACCTCCTTTGGCAGCAACAACCAAATGCTTCCTGTAGTTGCAGATCAGACGTGCACAACGGTCAGGAGTAATTCTTGACCATTCCTCTTTACAGAACTGTTTCAGTTCAGCAATATTCTTGGGATGTCTGGTGTGAATCGCTTTCTTGAGGCCATGCCACAGCATCTCAGTTGGGTTGAGGTCAGGACTCTGACTGGGCCACTCCAGAAGGCGTACTTTCTTCTGTTTAAGCCATTCTGTTGTTGATTTACTTCTATGCTTTGGGTCGTTGTCCTGTTGCAACACCCATCTTCTGTTGAGCTTTAGCTGGTGGACAAATGTCCTTAAGTTCTCCTGCAAAATGTCTTGATAAACTTGGGAATTCATTTTTCCTTTGATGATAGCAATCCATCCAGGCCCTGATGCAGCAAAGCAGCCCCAAACCATGATGCCCCCACCACCATACGTCACAGTTGGGATGAGGTTTTGAAGTTGGTGTGCTGTGCCTCTTTTTCTCCACACATAGTGTTGTGTGTTTCTGCCAAACAACTCAACTTTGGTTTCACCTGTCCACAGAATATTTTGCCAGTACTGCTGTGGAACATCCAGGTGCTCTTGTGCAAACTGTAAACGTGCAGCAATGTTTTTTTTGGACAGCAGTGGCTTCCTCTGTGGTATCCTCCCATGAAATGCATTCTTGCTTAGTGTTTTACGTATCGTAGATTCGCTAACAGGGATGTTAGCATATGCCAGAGACTTTTGTAAGTCTTTAGCTGACACTCTAGGATTCTTCTTCACCTCATTGAGCAGTCTGCGCTGTGCTCTTGCAGTCATCTTTACAGGACGCCCACTCCTAGGGAGAGTAGCAGCAGTGCTGAACTTTTGCCATTTATAGACAATTTGTCTTACTGTAGTCTGATGAACAGCAAGGCTTTTGGAGATGCTTTTATAACCCTTTCCAGCTTTATGCAAGTCAACAATTTTTAATAGTAGGTCTTCTGAGAGCTCTTTTGCGCGAGGCATCATTCACATCAGGCAATGCTTCTTGTGAAAAGCAGTCCCAGAACTGGTGTGTGTTTTTTATAGGGCAGGGCAGCTGTAACCAACACCTCCATTCTCATCTCATTGATTGGACTCCAGTTGGCTGACACCTCACTCCAATTAGCTCTTGGAGATCTCACTAGTCTAGGGGTTCACATACTTTTTCCACCTGCACTGTGAATGTTTACATTGTGTGTTCAATAAAAACATGGTAACATTTAATTCTTTGTGTGTTATTAGTTTAAGCAGACTGTGATTGTCTATTGTTGTGACTTAGATGAAGATCAGATCACATTTTATGACCAATTTGTGCAGAAATCCATATCATTCCAAAAGGGTTCACATACTTTTATTGCAACTTTATATATTATATGTCGCTTATGTAGATTAATTGTATGTATATGGAGCAGTCTTCATGATCAGCTTCAGTAGATGAAGCTGGGGTCCGGTCCATCCATTTTAATATACCAACATTCACCTGTTTCTTCAGTTTATGAGGTGCTATCTTGTTGTATCACGGACATTGGGACACAGGAAGTGTGCAGACGCAGAGCGATTTGCTGCGCCCGCCTACAGAGTACTCAATTTGCATAAATTCATGATTGCCTTGCCGGTTAGCCAACCCCATAAATAAGTCCCAGTGACGAAACATGTCGGGGCCTGACTACACGGCAATCTCACATGTGTGTTAGAGGAGAGAGTGACGGGATACGAAGCGGTGGTCAGTGGAGGAACGATTGCTGAGAACGGGTGAGACGATCATCAGTGTCCATACTCCCTGGGTCCGCCGTGGCCGATTGTTGCTGTGTTGCTACTGCTGCATGAATTGCTGTGATGTGTTCCGATTGCTGTGAAGTGATTTGCCTACTGTTTTTATCTACAATGTGAGTGCATTGGTGTTGGTTCATTTTAACAAAATTTTTTGAATGGTATCACACTATTGGAGCATTTTTTTCTATCTCACTTGTGGAATCACTGCCTCAAGGAGAGCGTTCGAGTTATACAGCAGTGGATATCAAAGATCGCATGTTAACCCCCATGTGAGTGGGTTGAGGCATTTGTGGCCAAACACAAGAGTGTGAGGCTATAACAGCTGGTGAGTTTGAATACCTGATGGGAGTGGAATCACGTCACTGAGGTGTGGTGGATACTTGAATCACAGTGCTGCTTATTGGAGACATCTTCACTCTTGGAACTCTTTTTTCACACTATATGTGGACTGTACTTCACTTCATTTTTATTTTTTTATTTTTTCAGTTTTGTTTTTGGAGGTTTTTCATTGTTGGTATAACGATACCATCTTTTAAGTGGCAGCTTCAATTGTGTCATCTTTCACCATATAGAGCGCAGTGGTAGTAGTACGGGCTTTGGCGGTTATACCTGTTCACCAACAGTTTTCATAGTTAGATACTACCAGAGACTTGGTCCCAAATTTGCCACCATTGCTGCACCATTAACTGACTTAACAAAAGGCAGGACGTCAATAATGATAAAGTGGAATGTGGATGCTGACAAAGCTATTCAGAAGCCTAAGACTGCATTTTGCCAGCATCTCGGGGCTCCTGATTCTTATAAAGAGTTTGTGGTGCAGACAGATGCCTCAAGTGAGTGCTTAGGAGCGGTCTTGTCTCAAGTGGTCAATGAGGAAGAGCACCCCGTGGTTTTTTTCAGTAGGAAACTGACAGCGGTGGAGAAAAACTACACTGCAGTGGAGCGTCTTGCCATCAAATGGGCTCTAGACTCTCAGCAGTACTTTCTACTAGGCAGAAGGTTTTTCCTGGTGTCAGATCATGCCCCATTGACCTGGATTAGACAAAACAAGCAGGCCAATGCCAGGGTGACAAATTCGTTCCTTTCTCTCCAAGAGTTCAACTTTGGGGTAGAGCACAGACCTGGGAGACAGCATCAAAATGCTGATGGCCTCTCCAGAGCACATTGTACGATGTCAAATGGTGCCTCCAACACCTCCACATTAAGGCAGAGGGGGGATAAGTACAGGGTGCCAAGGATAGGTGCACCAATATTTGGGTTTTGGCCCCTTTAAGGGAAATATGTTTGTTCTTAGGGGTCTCTCTCATGATGGGTGAGGAATTCCAGGGTTGTCAAGTAAAGGAGAGGACTGATTCGCTGTCATCTCGGTATTAGTATAGACCTATTTCGGACCCAGAATTTTGGAGGTTCCGAGTAACATTTGGGTAGGAAAAGAACCTCCATTCCCTACGGGGACTCTGGTACATACAGAGTTAAGCAGCCTCCAGAAAGCAGCACATAAAATGGGAAACAGTTAGTGCTAGGTGTGGTGGGGAGTAGGAGTTAGAGAGAGAGGCCTGTTGGAGTGCTACACGTGTGCTGGGAGCTGCCAAAACAGCCAGAGTTAGATGGTACTAACCGTGGGGTAAATCCCATCTATGAAGTTATTCTAAGCAGGGGAATTGGCGCTGTCCAACTATATGTGTATAGGTGATGGTTCTTCCAAAATAACAAAGTATAAATTTATAAACAAGTGTGTCAGATGTCAAGAAAATATTAATGTGCATATAAAAATACTGAATAGTGGATGTGAATGAGTCACCTGTGAAGTAAAATGGTGCAGAGTGCTCTAAAACGCATGTGAAAAATCCCATATACAGTAAAAATTGATATCTATATCTTAATGGTGATCCCTGTATCTTAAAAAATAGCTGGGGAACCAAATCCAATATGTAAACAATTACGGAAACAATTATGGTGATCCGCATAAACAATTATTGAAACACATAAAAAGTGGAAACCTAAGAAAATAATTAAAATGTATAAAAATGTGTATAAAAAATGTGTAAGAGAACCCCCGCCTGTGTGCGTTACCAATCACAATAAAGGCAATCGATGCAAGACAATACATATGTGTATAAAAAAATCAATAATTAAATTAATTGAAAAAGTCCGCAAAAAAGTCCTAAAAGTGTATCCCACTGGTGAAAGGAAAGCGTAGTCACAGCCTTCAACTCTTGATGTCCCGTCCTTCACTACACCCCCACTCGTGTGTGCACTTACCGGACTGCCTAACCCCTGCAGGGGTAAAAGGCATATGCAGACAGTCCTGCGATGGCGGAACCGGGAAGTGATCCTCTGTCCAGGGGTGCTATATCCTGCTCCGGCGTGATGTTATCCCCAATAACAGGTATCCATATGAAGTGAGAAAAGAAAACACTTCATAGTGTGAATCCATAAAAAGTAGAAGTTTTATTTTGAAAATCCATATAATAAAAAATAGTAAAAGTATAATCCATAAACTGGAGCTACAAACAAAGTTCCGATAACCGGCTCACAGCCGAGGGGCAGCATGGTGAGGCGTACGTTCCACCGCCCGACAGCTGAAACCGGAACTAACACAAGCTGGAAGAGAGAGGTGCTGACGTGTGCGTATCACGAGGCCACGCCTTACGCGTTTCATCATCAAGACGTCATCTGAGGCGTGGCCATCTTGGTACTCCACACGTCTAAATAGGGAAACGGAGGTGCCACTTTAGCCAATCGGATGCTCGAAAACCGCCCGGTTCAGCCATCGCAGGACTGTCTGCATATGTCTTTTACCCCTGCAGGGGTTAGGCAGTCCGGTAAGTGCACACACGAGTGAGGGTGTAGTGAAGGATGGGACATCAAGAGTTGAAGGCTGTGACTACGCTTTCCCTTCACCAGTGGGATACACTTTTAGGACTTTTTTGCGGACTTTTTCAATTAATTTAAATATTGATTTTTTTATACACATATGTATTGTCTTGCATTGATTGCCTTTATTGTGATTGGTAACGCACACAGGCGGGGGTTCTCTTACACATTTTTTATACACATTTTTATATATTTTAATTTTTTTCTCAGGTTTCCACTTTTTATGTGTTTCAATAATTGTTTATGCGGATCACCATAATTGTTTACATATTGGATTTGGTTCCCCAGCTATTTTTTTAAGATATAGGGATCACCATTAAGATATAGATATCAATTTTTACTGTATGTTGGATTTTTCACATGCGTTTTAGAGCACTCTGCACCATTTTACTTCACAGGTGACTCATTCACATCCACTATTCAGTATTTTTATATGCACATTTAATATTTTCTTGATATCTCTGACACACTTGTTTATAAATTTATACTTTGGTATTTTGGAAGAACCATCACCTATACACATATAGTTGGGCAGCGCCAATTCCCCTGCTTAGAATAACTTTTTAAATTTTGGATCTCACTTCGGTGATTTTCACTTATAAGGGGGGCAGCAGTCCTTTCTTTTCATATTCCTAAGCGCGGAATTTGTGTTATTCATAAATCCCATCTATGAACTTTATGTTTCTTTGTTTCCTTTATACTGTTTGTGCTGAAGATAAGTAGAATTTTCTGTTAAGTTTTCTGGAATTAAGTGATCTCTGTGTTGCTGCTGGAAGTACACCTTTTTAGTTTAAGACAAATGGCTTTGCACATAGTCCTGTGGTGCTATATCCACTGAACTTTACATTGTACAGTGCCTTGAAAAAGTATTCATAACCCTTGAAATTTTCCACATTTTGTCATGTTACAACCAAAAATGTAAATGTAGAAGTATTTTATTAGGATTTTATGTGATTGACCAATACAAAGTGGCACATAATTGTAAAGTGGAAGGAAAATGATAAATGGTTTTCAAAATCTTATGTGATAAGTGTGGTGTGCATTTGTATTCAGCCCGTTTTACTCTGATACTCCTAAATAAAATCTAGTAGAACCAATTGCCTTCAGAACTCACCTAATTAGTAAATAGACTCCACCTGTGTGTAATTTAATCTCAGTATAAATATAGCTGTTCTGTGAAGCCGTCAGAGGTTTGTTAGCGAACCTTAGTGAACAAACAGTATCATGAAGTACAAAGAACACACCAGACAGGTCAGAGATAAAGTTGTGGAGAAGTTTAAAGCAGGGTTAGGTATAAAAAAATATCCCAAGCTTTGAACATCTCATGGAGCACTGTTCAAACCATCATCCGAAAATGGAAAGATTATGACACAACTGCAAATCTTAGAAAATTTGAAAACCACGTTAGACTTAGTAAAAATTAAGACACAATTAAGACAAAAGCAGCAACTCAGTTATGGGATACACACAAATGATGGATAAAATGGAAAAGAGCTGCGCTCAAAAACATAAATCATAAATGGTGAAATCAGTGCATAAATTGATAAATCAATAGTCCATAGGATCAATTAGGTAACCACCACAGTGACTTCACACAAAATAGAAGAAGTGCCCCACCACCATATAAATTGCCTGCTTACCAGATAGCAGGCAACAAGAAGCGATCGGCTGTAACCCAGCCACAGCCTTTAGCTTCAAAAGATGGCTGCTGGACTCACACAGGAATGCCCCTGGTTTTGGACCTGGTAATAACAACAGCCTAGGCATCCCGCTGGATCATGGCTATGCTGGAGATGTACTCCGGGGGAAGCAGTGTGCTGCTCTGCCTTTCACTGTCCAGTCAAGGTGTGGGGGTAGGGAGGGAACCTCATTCAAAAGACTTGAGACTGGGGCGGAGGTTCACCTCCCAGCAGGACAATGACCCTAAACATACAGCCAGAACTACAATGGAATGGTTTAGATTAAAGCATATTCATGTGTTAGAATGGCCCAGTCAAAGTCCAGACCTACAGTAAATCCAATTGAGAATCTGTGGCAAGACTTGTAAATTTATGTTCACAGAAGCTCTCCATCCAATCTGACAAAGCTTGAGCTATTTTGCAAAGAAGAATGGGCAAAAATGTCACTTTTTAGATGTGCAAAGCTGATAGAGACATACCCAAAAAGACTTGCAGCTGTAATTGCAGTGAAAGGTGGTTCAACAACGTATTGGGCTGAATACAAATGCACGTCACACTTTTGACATGATTATTTGTAAAAAGAATTGAAAACCATTTATCATCTTCCTTCCACTTCACAATTATGTGCCACTTTGTGTTGGTCTATCACATAAAATCCCAATCAATCAAATACATTTATGTTTTTGGTTGTAACATGACAAAATGTGGAAAATGTCAATGGGTATGAATACTTTTTCAAGGCACTGTACATACATGGCTGTACATCCATATGCATATTATTCTCAAAGCTGCATATAACCACATACAGTCATCTTCAGCCATATTCTGCGATTCAGAATATGCAATTCAGTTTTCTACAGGTGACTGTTGAGTGCCGAAATATGGTGCTATTTTATGTTGTATGCCCCAATATTCCCACGAGCATGAGTTCTACTACTTAACTATTGCAAAGTTTAAGGCCGGCCACATATTGCTGTAGGGTCCTCGTCCCCTGCCGTCATGCAACCTTTAAGACTGAGGACATTCTGTGGCCAAAAAAAGGTACTCTAAAACCTAAAAAGGTTTTTAGAATGCGTGGGACATTTTCCAAAAATATAAGTTTGGCACAGAGGTTGTAACACTTTTAGGCACTATCCAAAACAAAGAAAAATTATGCTGGAGTTAGGCTTTATTTTGCTTTCTCAAACAACATAGCTGGTGTGTTACATAATAAAAACAACTTTTTTACTTAAACAAGAGACAACATAGCATAAACGTTCATATGTTTTAGTAGCTTGAATTGTTTTTAAATTTGTAATGTAGTGTAATGTAATACTGCATGCTCAATATGTTTTCTTCTGCACATCAGAAATATAACAGCTAAGGCTCCATGCACACTAGGAGCTTCAGAAAACATCAGAAAAGTGCCAGAACAAAAAATACTCATATTGAGCATTTTTGTTTGGGTGCTAAGCACTTTCTCTGCCAGCGTTTAGCAGCGACTAGCTTATTGTTAAGGAGAGTACTGGCAAGCCGGCTGCCATGTCCTTAATAACTGATGACAATCCCTCTGACAGCTAAATGTAAAAACTGTGTGGGGTCCCTCCACAATCCATACCAAGCCTGGCACAGATTTTAAAGGAAACCCCACACCAACATTTTTTTTAAAAAGGGCGTGGGTTCCCTCAAAAATCCATACTAGACCCTTATCCTAGCATGAAATGCATGGCAGGCCAGCAAAGGAGTAGGATGAGCGAGCAACCCCCAAACTATAACAGCCCACATGCCTTCAACATGGAGGGGTGCTTTGGGGCTAGGCGCTTCCCCAATGCAGTATGTCCCCATTTTGATGGGGACAAGGGCCTCTTTCCCACAACCCAGGCTGGTGGTTGTGGGGGACGGCGGGTGGGGGATTATCAGAAGCTGGAAGCACCCTTTCACATGGGAGCCCCCAGATTGTGGCCCCCCATGTGAATGAATATGAGGTACATGCTGGGGCATGAGTCAATGATGTCATAAGGGGGCGTGGTCACCCAGTAATGTAATTGGGTGGCCCCGCCCCTTAGTTTATCTAGGGAGGCAGCGGAGCTGTCATTTTTTTCTTTTCTTTTCTTTGGGTTGGTGGCCTGTGTTCATTATGATTCATGTTGGATCTACACCAGGGGTCAATTTTTGAAAAAAAAAATTTAATAAAGGACTTGGCTCTGGTCCTTATTTGCCCTACTCCTTTTTTTTTTTTTTTTTTTTTTTTTTTTTTTTGGTGAATGAGTAGGGGTATTATGTACCCCTACTCATTCACATAGGGGGGCCAGTATCTGTCCCCTTCCAGATTCCGATTAAGCTTCCCACCTGCAGACCCCACACAATCACCAAGCTAGGGTTGTGGGAAAGAGGCCCTTGTCCCCATTTTTTTTCCTAAAGTTTGGTTTGGTTTTTACTCAATAATGCTACACTGTACCCAAACAAAATTTGTATCATTTTTTTTCTCACAAACAGAACTTTCTTTTGGTGGCATTTAATCACCGCTGGGTTTTTAATTTTTTGCAATATAAGCGAAAAAAGAGAGACTTTTTAAAAAAAAAAAAACACTTTTTTTAGTTTCTATTGTAAAATTTTGCAAATAAGTAATTTTTCTTCATAAATTTGGGCCAAAATGTATACTGTTACATATCTTTAGTAAAAATAACCCAAATTAGTGGATATTATTTGGTCTCTTTGAAAGTTAGAGTCTACAAGCTATGGAGCAAATCATTGAAAAATGATCACACCTGATGTACTGAAGGCCCATCTCATTTCTTGAGACCCTAACAAGCCAGTAAAGTACAAATACCTCCCAAATTACCCCTTTTTGTAAAGCAGACATTCTAAGGTATATAGTAAGAGGCATGGTGAGGTTTTTGAAGTTGTAATTTTTTCCCACAATTCTTGGGAATATTATTATTTTTTTTACACAAAATTGTCATCATAACAAGTTATTTCTCTCACGCAGCACATGCATACTTGCAATGACACCCCAAAATATATTCTGCTACTTCTCCTGAGTATAGTGATACCACATATGTGAGACTTTTACAAAGCCTTGCCACATACAGAGGTCCAACATCCAAGTAGCACCATCAGGCGTTCTACGAGCATAAATTGCACATCTCACTTGATTACAACCTATCACACTTTTGAAGGCCCTGGAGCACCAGGTCAATGGAAACGCGCACAAAATGACCCCATTTTGGAAAGCTTACACCACACCCCAACATATAATCTATGAGGCATAATGAGTCTTTTGAACGGTTCATTTTTTTCCAGAAGTTTTTGGAATATGTGGAAAAAAATGAAAACGCATTTGTTTATACAAAGTTGTCGATTTATAAGATATTTCCAACACATAGCATGTACATAGCAAAACTGACACCCCAAAACACATTCTGCTACTCCTCTCGAGTATGGTGATACCACATGTGTGAAACTTTTACACAGCCTGGCCACATACAGAGGCCCAACATTGAAGTAGCACCGTTAGGCATTCTACAAGCATAAATTACACATCTCATTTCTCAACCACCTATTACACTTTTGAAGACCCTGGAGCACCAGGAGAATGGAAACGCCCACAAAATTACCCAATTTTTGAAAGCTAACACCCCAACATATAATCTATGAGGCATTATGAGTCTTTTGAACGGTTCGTTTTTTTCCAGAAGTTTTTGGAAAATGTGGAAAAAAAATGAAAACGCATTTTTTTTTACACAAAGTTGTCCATTTATAAGATATTTCCAACACACAGCATGTACATAGCAAAAAGGACACCCCAAAATACATTCTGCTACTCCTCCTGAGTATGGTGATAACATATGTGTGAGACTTTTACACAGCCTGGCCACATACAGAGGCCCAACATTGAAGTAGCACCGTCAGGCGTTCTAGGAGCATAAATTACACACATAAATTCCTGCCAACTTATCACATGGTTGAAGGCCCTTCATATTTCTAACATAGAGCATGTACTGTACATACCAATTACAAACCAAAATGCATTCTGCTGAGGAAAGGGTAAAGAATAGATTACCTTTGGTTTTAGTAGTGCAGTGGTCCAGAGGAGAGCATCGGTCCAGGCAGCAGGCAGGAACGTGGACAGTGACAGCAAAACAGGCAGGAATACTGTCCATAGTCAGTACAGGTAGAGATGTTGTCAGCACAGCCAAAGCATTGGTCCAGATAACAGGCAGGGATGTGGTCAGCAACAGCAAAAGGATTGTCCATGCAGCAGGCAGGAATACTGTCCATAGTTAGTACATGCAGCAGGCAGAGATATGGTTAGTACAGCCAAAGTATTTGTTCAGGGAGCAGGCAGGACCCATCAAGCTTAGGGCATCGTTCAGGAAAGAATGGGGACAGGGGTAGAGGCTTCTCCCACCCAAATCACTTTGAAGCCTCCGGACAACCAGACCCTGTTCTGGGAACACAGAAAACCAAAAACTATTTTTCTCAACTCAGAACACTATTCTGGAGCCCCTCACATATGTGAGACCCCTGTGTAGCAGGGTAAAAGATCAGTGCAAGGGGCAGGAAAAAAACATGGTCAACAGGCCAAGGTCAGTGCAGGTAAAAGGCAAAAATAGACAGTAGGCAGAGGCATAGTCGATACAGTCCAGGATCAGTTTACGTGAAAGGCAGAAATATGGCGGATAAACAATGCAGACGGCAGGCAGAGGCATAGTCGAGAAACGGGCCAGGGTCAGTTCACATGGAAGACAATGATATGGTTGGTTGAAGCACCAGGGAAATATTCAGGACAGAAATTGAAAACAGGGGAAATGGCAGTCTATTAGAAATATGGGCTAATAATTTACAAGCGTGTGATAGTGTTTGAAGCATTCTCTGATGCAAAGGCCAGGTTGGGAGGGACATTGGGGACAATGGAAACTGGTGTCTTTCTTAACTCCTCTTTTGGTGCACACCCAACATTTTTTTTGGCGTCGTCTGCCGGATCCTGATGGTGGATTTTGGTCAGGAAAATGGCGCTCATGTAGTCTGCTGACACAATCGGAGCAAATGCTTTCTGGGGGGGGGGGTACTTGCTGATAGATCAGGGCAGTGACAATGTCTTCAATAAACTTTATGAAGGTGGTGGGTGTTTCTGTCGATTTTTTGGTAGATTATGAAAGAATTATACATGGCCAATAAGTAAATTGCAACTTTTTTGAAACCAGAAGAGGGATTTTCAGGTTGAAAGATAGGGCTGCAACATTTGATCATTTAAATCCACCCCCCCCCCCCATAAATTGATTGTACTCAAGGATACAGGAAGGTTTTCAAACGGGACCGCGTCTTCTGCGAAGTTCCACCGAGGGGTCATCATGGATGGTGGACATGATGTACACATATTTCCTATCCCTCCTATTCACAGACAACACTTCCTCGTTCCTCAAGCTTGCCGATTCCCCCCTTTGTAGCCTTGTGGTGACTAGACTCTGTGGGAAGCCCTTTCTGTTTTTCCTTGCTGTACCGCAGACCAAAGTTTTTTTTAGGTATAGGTGGTGGAAAAGGGGCAAACTGGTATAGTAGTTGTGCATGTATATGTGATACCCCTTTTGGAGGAGTGGGAATGCCAACTCTCAAACAATTTTCCCGCTTATTCCCATGTACGATGGACACTCAGGGGGCTGGAGCTGGGAGTCTTTGTCTTCATACACACAGAATGAGTGCACAAATTCGGTGGAGCTTTCACAGAGCTTATTGAGCTTCAACCGGTACCTCATCCTCTTACTGGGGATATATTGCTTGATTCCCAGCCGGCCTGTGAAATGGACCATCGATTTGTCCACAGAGATGTTCTTGTCAGGGATATAAAGTTCTGCAAATCTCTTGGAAAAAAAAATCAATTAGGGGGCGAATTTTATATAGTTCATCAAAGTTTGGGGTATTTCGAGGGGGCACTGTGAGTTATCGCTGAAATGCAAGAAGCGCATTATAATTTCATATCGGGACCTGGACATAACAGAGGAAAAAATTGGCATGTGGTGGATAGGGTTGGTCGACCAATATTTATGCACTTCATTTTTTTTTGTAAGCCCCATATTGAGCGTTAGGCCTAAAAACAGTTTAAGCTCTGCCACTGTTAGGGGTCTCCATTCAAAAGGGCGAGCATAGCTTGAGCTGGGGTTGTTTTTAATAAATTGTTGGGCAAAAAGATTGGTTTGGTCCACGATGCTGTCAGGGGATGTTATACACAACATCCAATGCAGGGGATCAGATCGCTGGGCTGCACCAAGGAATCAGGGACAAACGAGTAAATAAATAAAGTATGTTTATTATAATGATAACGATACACGTGAAAACAAGACAGCAAACCAAAAACAAGAAAATGGTGAAAACACAGCAAACCCCCAAACCCACCTAACTATCTATCTAACTAATATAATACACAAGCAAGGAAACCAACATGCAAAATATAAGGCATGGGCCAAAGCGACAAGGGAACAGAAACCAGGAATAATGAAGCAGACCAAGGAGCAGGTAACAGGGAACAGGAAACAGGGTTCAAGGTCAGGATACACAAACGGGGTCCAGGAACAAACAGGAACAAACAGGAACAAACAGGAACAGGCTGGAACAAGAGCAGGTACTGGCAGGGACAAGGGCTAGCAGAGGAATACTGAAGCACTGGAGGTTAGTTCAGGGCGGGTTTATATAGTCCAGCAAAACCATGACAGGTGTGCTTGATGGCAAGTCTGCAGACCAGGCAGGGAGACCCCCGTTGGTGGCGACTGGAATTACACCCTTTTGGTGCTGAATGTAATAGTGCCACCAGCAGGAGAAACCGGAGATGACACCGTTCCTGACAGTTCCCCCTCCTAAAGGAGTGGCCTCCGGACACTCCATTCAGCCCTGGGTACGACAGTCTGAGTGGGTGCAGAAACACCTTTAAAATGTTTCCCTACAGAGTCTGCGGACTTCTTCGCCCTTCCAAGGTCAGAGACTTTTAGTTCACTGGGGGACGTGCCATCAGAGTCTGAAAATAGGACACGTACCCCACCACCCGGGTCAGGAAGTTTGGATCTGGAGATGAAAATTAGCAGGGTAACGGGAAAGAAACCATCGGAGGCAGACCACACAGGAGCATTACGTTCAAGCCAGGCGACAGACAGGATTGACCCAGCGGCAAGATGGCCATCAGTCAGGAACAGTTTTAGCAGGCACCATGTCATCAGGCTGAGCAGAAAGCAGAGGTACATCACGCTGGGCAGTGGCACATCCGCATCGAGCTGGACAGCAGGCAAAAGCATATCAAGCTGGGCAGCAGGCAAAAGCACATCAAGCTGGGCAGCAGGCAAAAGCACATCAAGCTGGGCAGCAGGCAAAAGCACATCGAGCTGGGCAGCAGGCAAAAGCACATCGAGCTGGGCAGCAGGCAAAAGCACATCGAGCTGGGCAGCAGGCAAAAGCACATCGAGCTGGGCAGCAGGCAAAAGCACATCGAGCTGGGCAGCAGGCAAAAGCACATCGAGCTGGGCAGCAGGCAAAAGCACATCGAGCTGGGCAGCAGGCAAAAGCACATCGAGCTGGGCAGCAGGCAAAAGCACATCGAGCTGGGCAGCAGGCAAAAGCACATCGAGCTGGGCAGCAGGCAAAAGCACATCGAGCTGGGCAGCAGGCAAAAGCACATCGAGCTGGGCAGCAGGCAAAAGCACATCGAGCTGGGCAGCAGGCAAAAGCACATCGAGCTGGGCAGCAGGCAAAAGCACATCGAGCTGGGCAGCAGGCAAAAGCACATCGACCTGGGCAGCAGGCAAAAGCACATCGACCTGGGCAGCAGGCAAAAGCACATCGAGCTGGGCAGCAGGCAAAAGCACATCGAGCTGGGCAGCAGGCAAAAGCACATTGAGCTGGGCAGCAGGCAAAAGCACATCGAGCTGGGCAGCAGGCAAAAGCACATCGAGCTGGGCAGCAGGCAAAAGCACATCGAGCTGGGCAGCAGGCATGGGCACCTCAAGCTGGGCAGCGGCCTCATCAAGCTGGAGAGCAGGCACTGGTAATTCCGGCTGGAACACTGGCACCTCCGACTGGAACACTGGCACCGAGACATCAGGCTGGAGGGCTGGCACAGAGACATCAGGCTGGAGGGTTGGCACCGAGACATCATACCAGGCGGCAGGTACTGGAACTTCAGACTGGGCAGTAGGCCCATCAGGCAGAACAGCAGGTGCTGGCACAACAAGCTGAACTGCAGGCACATCGGACTGGATAGCAGGTACTGGAACTTCAAACCGGGCAGCCGGTACTGGAACTTTAGACTGGGCAGCAAGCACAGACACTGGCACATCAGGCAGAACAGCAGGTACTGGCACAACAGGCACATCGGACTGGATAGCAGGTACTGGAGCTGCAAACCGGGCAGCTGGTACTGGAACTTCAGACTGGACAGTGGGCACAGGTGCTGGCACAGCAGGCTGAACAGCAGGTACATCGGACTGGATAGAAGGTACTGGAACTTCAAACTGGGCAGCTGGTACTGGAACTTCAGACTGGACAGTGGGCACAGGTGCTGGCACATCAGGCTGGAACAGATCAGCTGGTGGGGAGGCAGGATTGGATACTGGCATGATGGTATGGGTTGGAAAAAACTTCCGCTTCTTTTTGCTTTTAGCCACTAGGGATCTATAAGTGGGTACAGGGCTGTAGGTAGGGAATGCAGCTGGTAGAAGCGAAGAGTGAAAGGATGGCAAGACAGAGGGAGTAGGTTTTAAAGGGAGATTTAGTGGAGCTGATGGAGGCAGTTGAGAAGCAGCAGGGGAGTTAAAGGCAGGGTAGGTGCAACAGGAGGAAACAGGGTACTGGTATTTCATTGGTAGAGAAGTATATTTGGAGCTAACAGAAGTTGAATGCAACAGACTTGACCAGGCCTGTATTAATGATTGCACTGCATCAGGTTTGCACTTGGCTTGTCTGACCAGAGACTGCACTGATTCAATGCATTTTGCAAGCACCTGCTGGGGACAAGCTGAATATTGTTCAAAAAAGAATGCTGAGTCATCCTCCAACAGCCAAACTAAAGATTCTACCTGAGCTGCACTAAAAGGGGGTGTATAATCATCACCTCCCTCAGCGACATCAGACAGGGCCAACTCAGTACAAATCCAAATTAATGGTTGCACATCTTCAAACAAAAAACTGCCTTGCTCGATAAAAACATGAGCTAGGCGGATGCCTTCTAACAACTGTTCCCTAGTGTATGCAGCCAATGTCCGATAACAAAGGTCTCTGTCATCAGTTGCCAGGAGCGATAAATACAAAATACTTTCAAAATCCATATTTCAACAATAGCTGGGACTCAGGCCCCAATTCCCAGGTGCAACCGATCTGATTGTATGGCTTCAGTATTCTGTCAGGGGATGTTATACACAACATCCAATGCAGGGGATCAGATCGCTGGGCTGCACCAAGGAATCAGGGACAAACGAGTAAATAAATAAAGTATGTTTATTATAATGATAACGATACACGTGAAAACAAGACAGCAAACCAAAAACAAGAAAATGGTGAAAACACAGCAAACCCCCAAACCCACCTAACTATCTATCTAACTAATATAATACACAAGCAAGGAAACCAACATGCAAAATATAAGGCATGGGCCAAAGCGACAAGGGAACAGAAACCAGGAATAATGAAGCAGACCAAGGAGCAGGTAACAGGGAACAGGAAACAGGGTTCAAGGTCAGGATACACAAACGGGGTCCAGGAACAAACAGGAACAAACAGGAACAAACAGGAACAAACAGGAACAGGCTGGAACAAGAGCAGGTACTGGCAGGGACAAGGGCTAGCAGAGGAATACTGAAGCACTGGAGGTTAGTTCAGGGCGGGTTTATATAGTCCAGCAAAACCATGACAGGTGTGCTTGATGGCAAGTCTGCAGACCAGGCAGGGAGACCCCCGTTGGTGGCGACTGGAATTACACCCTTTTGGTGCTGAATGTAATAGTGCCACCAGCAGGAGAAACCGGAGATGACACCGTTCCTGACAGATGCCTTGAACAAATTCGACAGGGAAAAATAAATTTAAGAAATCAATTTGGGAAAAACCTTCAGTGTGGACCTACACACCTGGCTGTGCTGTGAAAGGGGGGATCATGGCTGACCCTGTGCTAGAAGGCAGCCACAATGGGTTTACCAAGGCATCTAGTAGCTGGGTTTCGGCCCTAATTCTTTGGCATGCAATTCTGGGACTTTCATTCTGGGGTCTAACATTGCTTGTACTGGGCCTCTCCTCCCGTCGTCTAGTGCCGTTGGCACTGCTGGTAGCTACCTGGTGTTCAGACCGTCATCTTTTTGGATGGACTGCTTCCTCCTCTGATTCATATCCTGATATGCTGCTTTCGACGGGTTCATATTCTGAACCAGAATCAGAATCAGAACTGTAACTGGGCAGTGAGAGCTTCCCATTGCTCTCATCAGTCAGACTCACTATTTGGTATACCTCTTCTGGCGTGTACACCTTTCTGGACATGGCTGTATGACGGGGGACACTGATGGGCTGCACGTCAGGGACTAATGGGCTGAATGTCAGGGACTAATGGGCTGAACGTCAGGGACTAATGGGCTTCACCTTGGTAGTGATTGGCTGCAGGCAGGTACTCACAGGATGGGCTCACGGGACAACTACTCTGATGAGCTCACAGGACAGGTACTCTGATGGGCTCACGTTACAGGTACTCAAATGGGATGACCGGTACTCTGACGGGATGAATGGACAGGTACTCTAACTGGTACTGATGACAGGTACTCTGACAGGTACTGATGGCAGGTACTGATGACAGGTACTCTGACAGGTAGGCTGACGAGTACTGATGACAGGTACTCTGACGGGTACTAATGGCAGGTACTCTTACTGGTACTGATGGCAGGTACTGATGACAAGTACTCTGATGGGTAGTGATGGCAGGTACTGATGACAGGTACTCTGACAGATACTGATGGCAGGTACTCTGACAGGTACTGATGGCAGGTACTGATGACAGGTGCTCTGATGGGTACTGATGGCAGGTACTCTGATGGGTACTGATAGCAGGTACTCTAACAGGTACTGATGGCAGGTACTCTGATGAATACTGATGGCAGGTACTGATGACAGGTACTGTGACGGGTACTGATGGAAGGTACTGATGACAGGTACTCTGACAGGTACTGATGGTAGGTACTCTGACGGACACTGATGGCAGGTACTGATGACAGGTACTCTGACGGGTACTGATGGCAGGTACCCTGATGGGTACTGATGACAAGTACTCTGATGGGTACTGATGGCAGGTACTCTGAAAGGTACTGATGACGAAGACTCTGATGGGTACTTTCCGCAGTAGCGGCGGAAAGCTGAGGACGTCATATGACGCCCGCCCAGGATGGGAGATCCCATCTGCAGACGTCATATGACAATGGCTGGGTATTGAAGTTGTTAACAATCAGCTATTCACTATTCAAAAATTGCTGGACACCCACACTTAGCAGCCTTTAGGAGAGTTTAGGATCTGTCAGCGTTTATCCTGCCAAAATGACGCTGCTTCAGAATGCCCCTGGCAGAGTTTTTTTTTTCTGCCACAAAACTCTCTTGCCACTAAACACTTCTAAAATGTGCGCATGGATAACATGCAGGGAAATTTGGAGAAATGTCGAGAAAAATTGCCTGACACCCTAACTGTAGTGTCAAAATTGCCCAGTGTGCATGAGCCCTAAATGTTAACATGACATGATCTTTTTATAATTGTATTCTCCTTTTTTTTTTCACCGTATGGGCCTTTTTTTTTCCCTCTGTAACCTAAAGTGTTAAAAAGTAGAAGACTTTCTATATGCAAGTATTATTTTTTGCCAAAAAAGGTAATAAAAACACAACCCTTTTTGCCCAGCAAATAACATATTATAAATCTTCTTTATTAACAATTTTCACACTTCTAAATTAAACTACTGGTGGAGAAGTCTGTGCTGATACTTTAATCTGACAGACAGTAGAAGAAATATTGTGTCCTGAAAGGGGCTTGAGGGATAGTAAATCAAGGTGTAACACGTTGGATATTTATTGGCCAACAGCAGCAATTAAAATATGTGCATTGCAATCGGTCATTGGTCACTTTTTATGATTTTTTTTAACTTTGAGTCATAAATCTGTCTGTAATTGTGCATCACAGTATCTCCTATCATTTGTAATTAACAGACCTCATGATGGACAATGCAGTGTAGTGATATGATAATTTTACATTTTTTTTTAACACTTAGTTGTGATCTGTAGGATGCAGTAGACTATAGCTATACTTGACATTTCCCCCTTTTTTAAATCTTCCTAAGCATAGCATGTTATATTCCTTTTTAAAATGCTGTTAAGTATGCTCCACCCAGATAGCAAGCAATTGTGCTTCAAGTTTGAAAATGACTTTCTAAGCTATTGCTAGACTTTCCAGGCTTCACAAGTTTGTTGCACAATTGCAGCAAGACTGCATTACATGACTCCAGATCAACTTTCTCTGCAAACATTCTGCAAGTCTGCTATAAGTTCTGGTTCAGTTGTGTTGTGCAATAGTCATCCCACCATAGAGGTCACTGTGGCTGAATTTTCATGTTGTAGACTTGCGGAGCTCTTGCAGTAGACTCACCACTGCAACTTTGCTCTTCCTAGAGAAATTTGCTAAAAATATGAAACGTGTCAACAAGGACTTGTGCTTCAAGTACTCTGCAAGTGTACAACTTGCAAGTGAAAATGTGCAGCAAGTTGACAGACTTACAATTTAACACTGCCACAAAAAGTTATCCTTGCTATCTGGGCTCCAGTGTGTGAACACAGGATTAACAATGTCTTAAGAATGTTTTTTTTTATTTTTTTTTATATTTCAAATGTTTTATTGAATTTCAAAAAGAAGTCAGGACAGAAAAGGGTAATAATGAAATTTCTCAAACCAGTAGCAGAGTAATCAGTGGAACAAACTTGTAGAACCAGAATTATTATACGTGTACATAGAGCAATACAGTGTGTACTACAGATGCTTGCAGATGCCAGTAGTGAGTTGGTGAGAGCACCCCTGCCCCTGACACCCCTTGTGGGAACACGCTGTGTCGTGGGGAAGTTGGAGTTGCTACCTCCCATCCCTAGGCCTAAGAGTTCTTGCCGTAATCTTCCACTGTATACTATGTATCCCCCAGCATTACTCAGTAACTGGATCGATTAGCTTATTAAAATAGTGTCTATAAGGATTCATTTTGTGCATTCTTGTGGATGAACACATAATCAAACCATGGGTTCCTGGTTCACAGTAAAGATAAGTAGCTCTAAAAAAATAGACAATGTCATGTAAAAATATATGTTGATGGACCCACGCTTATGGAAAAGAGAGAAAACTACTGCCCCTACCGGTACAACCATCTTTGTGGAATATAAATGAAATATAAAATGAGGGAAGGTAGGTATGGCACTGTTCTGGGGTACAGTATTACTGTACGTGCCCCCGATGTGAAACTCTATATATTCTGCTGTTATATTGAATCAAAGACCAGAAAATTGAATAAAGTGTCACCTGCTTGGTGCAAATCCAAAACTGTGCAGGTGCTGCCAATGCACTTAACAAGAAAGTAAAAAAAGGGTGTTATAATAACAAGTGTTCTATAAATTGTACCTCCATACTGTACATAGATATCAATTACATGCACCTAAAAATATACATATACTATATAACAAAAAAACAATCCACTATTTTTTTTGCTCAAAAACCTCTACTTAAAGTGACTAGTGCTCTTGAAATTGTGCCTCAGTGTGTCAATTTCATACAGAAAAGTGTGTATATATATATATATATATATATATATATATATATATATATATATATATATATATATATATATATATATATATATATATATATATATATATATATATATATATATACATATATATATATATATACATACATACATACATACATACACTAACGTTGTGATCATGAATAGTCCATATATCATTCCAAAGAAACATTTGAAAATAAATAAAAACAAAAAATGAAAAAGTTTGAAAAGTGAAAAAGTGAAAGGGGCTCTTCAAATTTGTGCTCTGTGCTTCTTATGGATCCCCTATAGGAATTGCACTCACCCGAACCACTAACCCCACACAGGGGTATCTCGCCTTTACAGTATTTGCCACTGTGTAGCAATCAGTGGTGGCCCATCCATAGGGGGCGCATGGGCTCCGCCCCCCCAAGCTGTTAAAAAAAATAAAAATAAAAAATTGTCACTTTAAGAGTGACCAGGCGCTGGACACGCGGCGGTCTATGGGAAGCTTCCCAGCCTGCAATCAGCTGATTGCAGGCTGAGGAGATGATTTGCCCGTGTTTAGGGTGTGGTCGGATGCACACAATGCGCCCGCAAACACCCCCACTCTACTGTGATTTGCCTGTATGGCATAGTAACTGGTTAGGATTGGAGTGGTGGAGACTGGAGGAGAGGACAGTGGGCAGTACTTTTTTCGTCACTGTGAGGGTGAAGTCGACTGGGACTAGAGGAGAGGACAGTGGGCGGTGCTATTTCATCACTTCCGGTTTCCCGGCCACAGTGGGGGTGGAGTCGACTGGTGTGAGCATGGTGGATTCAGAGAGGAGAGGCGCCATTGAATGTAAGTGCTGGCCTGGTGCTGCAGACCCCAAACACGCTCTTCTCTCAGTCTCTCTGAGACCTTGCTGCCCGTCCCTCCATTCCGCACAGCTACACGCTGACAGTGACTCCCTGTCCCAGGTTCCATCCTATCCTAGTTCCAATGCCATGAGAGAGAGACCTTGCTGCCCACTCCTCCTTCCGCACAGCCAAGTGCTAACTCTTCCAACATCACAACATGACATCTCAGAGCTAGAAAGGAAGTTGGTGCTGAAAGATTGGGGGGGTATGTGTGTATAATACATGGGAGGGGACAAGTGTATATATAATATATGGGGAGTCAGTGTACATATATAAAATTTAGTGTATATAAAATATATGGGGTAATGGATGGGGTTAGTATATATATATATATATATATATATATATATATATATATAATATATATGGGGGTTAGTGTATATAATTTATGGGGGGGTAGTATATATAATATATGGGGGGTAGTGTGTATATAATATATGGGGGGGTAGTGTGTATATAATATGTGGGGGTAGTGCATATAATTTATGGGGGGAAGTGTGTATGTTATATATGGGGGGTCGGGGGATATAATACACGAGGGTAATGTATATATAATACTGTATATGGGGGGTAAGTGTATATAATATATGGGGGTAAGTGTATATAATCTAAGGGGGGTAGTGTGTATATAATCTATGGGGGGTAGTGTATATAATTTATGGCGGGTAGTGTGTATATAATATATGGGGGGTAGTGTGCATATAATATATGGGGGTTAGTGTATATATAATATATGGGGGTAGTTTGTATATACTATATGGGGGGTAGTGTATATAATATATAGGGGTTGTGTATATAATTTATGGGGGTAATGTGTATATATAATATATGGGGGGTAGTGTATATAATATATGGGGGTTAGTGTATATATAATATATGGGGGTAGTGTATAGAATATATGGGGGTTAGTGTATATAATCTATGGGGGGCAGGGGTGGACTGACCATTGAGCCACTCGGGCACTGCCCGAGGGCCCTGGGCCACTAGGGGGCCCCATCGGGGTTGCCAGCCTCAGTAAAACCAGGGACAGTATGTATAAATCTGTTTTTTTTTACATCTGTCTATGTATACTGTGTGTACATGTATGTGTATACTGTGTGTGTGTATACTGTGTGGCCCCATAATCTCTGATTGCCTGGGGGCCCCATAATCTCCTATTGCCCGGGGGCCCCATGAGTTATCAGTCTGCCCCTGATGGGGGGTAATGTGTATATAATATATGGGGGTTAGTGTATATATAATATATGGGGGGTAGTGTGTATATAATATATGGGGGTAGTGTATATAAGATATGGGGGCAGTGTATATAATTTATGGGGGGTAGTGTGTATATAGTATATGGGGGGTAGTGTATATATTATATATGGGGGGTAGTGTATATAATATATGGGGCATAGTGTATATAATATATGGGGGTAGTGTATATAATTTATGGGGGTAGTGTGTATATATAATATATGGGGGGTGTTTATATGATTTATGGGGAGGGTAGTGTGTATATAATATATGGGGGTTAGTGTGTATATAATATATGGGGGGTAGTTTTTTATATAATATATGTGGGGTAGAGTATATATAATACATGGGGGTTAGTGTATATATAATATATTGGGGGTAATGTATAAAATTTATGGGGGGTAGTGTGTATATAATATATGGGGTGTGTATATAATTTATGGGGGGTAGTGTGTATATAATATATGGGGGGTAGTGTATATAATTTATGGGGTTAGTGTATATAATATATGGGGGTAATGTATATAATTTATGGGGGTAGTGTGTATATAATATATGGGGTGTAGTGTGTATATAATACATAGGGGTTAGTGTATATATAATATATGGGGGGTAGTGTATATAATTTATGGGGGGTAGTGTGTATATAATATATGGGGATAGTATATATAATTTATGAGGAGTAGTGTGTATATAATCTATGGGGGTTAGTGTATAAAATTTATGGGGGGGTAGTGTGTATATAATATATGGGGGGTAGTGTATATCATTTATGGGGGTAGTGTGCATATAATATATGGGGGTAGTGTATATAATTTATGGGGGGGGGTAGTGTGTATATAATATATGGGGGGGTGGTGTATATAATTTATGGGGGGGTAAGTGTATATAATATATGGGGGTAGTGTATATCATTTATGGGGTAGTGTGTATATAATATAAGGGGGTTAGTGTGTATATAATATATGGGGGTATTGTGTATATAATACATAGGGGTAGTGTATATATAATATATGGGGAGTAGTGTATATAATTTATGGGGGGGTGTGTATATAATATATGAGGGGTAGTGTATATAATTTATAGGGGGTAGAGTGTATATAATATATGGGGGTTGTGTATATAATATATGGAGGTAGTGTATATAATTTATGTGGGGGGGGGTAGTGTGTATATAATATATGGGGGGTAGTGTATATAATTTATGGGGGTAGTGTGTATATAATATATGGGGGGTAGTGTATATAATTTATGGGGGGGGTAGTGTGTATATAATATATGGGGGGTAGTGTATATAATTTATGGGGGTAAGTGTATATAATATATGGGGGGTAGTGTGTATATAATATAAGGTGGTTAGTGTGTATAGTATGGGGGTATTGTGTATATAATACATAGGGGTAGTGTATATATCATATATGGGGAGTAGTGTATATAATTATTGGGGGGGGGGTAGTGTGTATATAATATATGGGGGTAGCGTATATAATTTATGGGGGGTAGTGTGTATATAATATATGGAGGGTAGTGTATATAATATATGGGGGTTGTGTATATAATATATGGGGGTAGTGTGTATAATTTATGGGGGGTAGTGTGTATATACTATATGGAGGTTAGTGTGTGTATATAATATATGGGGGGTAGTGTGTATATAATACATGAGGGTAGTGTATGTATAATATATGGGGGTTAGTGTATATAATATATGGGGGATAGTGTATATAATACATGGGGGTAGTGTATATATAATATATGGGGGTCAGTGTATATAATTTATGGGGGGTAGGGTATATAATTTATGGGGTGGTAGTGTGTATATAATATATGGGGTAGTGTATGCAGTGGCTGCATTTGATGGCACAGTGGCTGCATTTTATGGGGTACAGTGACTGAATTTCATGGGGCTCAGTGGCTGCTTTTTTTGGTCACAGTGGTTGCATTTGATGGCACAGTGGCTGCATTTGATGGGGCATAGTGGCTTCATTTTATGGGGCATAGTGGCTTCATTTTATGGGGCACAGTGGCTGCAATTGATGGCACAGTGATACTGCAATTGATGGCACAGTGAGACTGCAATTGATGTTTTTTTTCAGTATTTTTCTGAAAGTTTCAGTTTGCTTGCGCCCCCCCCCCCCACAAAAAATTTATGCACCAACCACCACTGGTAACAATCATGAGATCTTATTTTCGTTGTATCAGCTGTATTTTTCTGTGCTTGCGGTATAAGGTATGTATTCCTCCTTTTAGATATCCCTCCTTACCAAACAATCAGAATCAGGGAAAATGTATCTTCTTGAACTAGGCGATAGTCTCCCTCTCCACTAGTTCCACTTCACACTCCTGTGTGTGAGCAAGTCCCATGAGTCCAGCAAGCAGCAGGAATGTGATGTGTGCAGCAGCTCACTGCAATTTGCCCCTGCTGCAGGGGAGACATCCGGCTGCACAAAGCAGTCTGACTGACACACCAGCTAACAAAACAATACTGGATGGCTGAACTAAGACACTTATGATTGAGCCTTTATTCCATTTTCTGGTCTTTGATTCAATATAACAGCAGAATATATAGAGTGTCACATCGGGGTATGTAATACTGTACCCCAGAACAGTGCCATACCTACCTTCCCTCACTTTATAGACAATGTCATATGTCTATGCAAACATATATTGAAGTGGAAATATGAAAAAAGGAGAGAAGGAAAAAGTAAAAGGTAGAATAGAGAAGAGTAGGAAGATACCAGTCAGCCTCCAAGACATCCCCTCATTCGCTTAAGTTCAGCTGGAACCATGTAGGAGTGAGATACCAACATGTTGGGCCCATGGTTCCCAGACTGCTTCAAAGTTTTTAGATTCTTCTAGAATGGTGCTCACTATCTTTTCCTGGGTCATGATCCATGAGATCTTTCTTTTAGTCGATAAGATAGTGACCTTAGGTTGTTTCCAGGCTTTAGCTATGGATAATTTGGTTCCCACCAGCATAAAGAGGATTTCGGGTATGTTTGGGAGTTTTTGGGATGGGGGAATTAAGTAGGGCTACTGAGGGAGTTTGTGGGATTGCACAGCCAGTGACTCTGCACAAGATGGAATATTTTGTCCCAGTACCCTCTGATTTTTGGGCATTCCCACCAAACCTGTAACATCGTGCCGAGCGTGTGACATCCTCTGAAGCATAACGGAGAGGAGGAGGCGTAGATGGCAGCTAGTCTAATAGGCACTAGGTACCATCTCGTGGGTAATGTATATATAATACTGTATATGGGGGGTAGTATATATAATATATGGGGGGTAGTATATATAATATATGGGGGTAGTGTATATAATATATGGGGGTAAGTGTATATAATCTAAGGGGGGTAGTGTGTATATAATTTATGGGGGGTAGTGTATATAATTTATGGGGGGTAGTGTGTATATAATATATGGGGGGTAGTGTGCATATAATATATGGGGGTTAGTGTATATATAATATATGGGGGTAGTTTGTATATACTATATGGGGGGTAGTGTATATAATATATAGGGGTTGTGTATATAATTTATGGGGGTAATGTATATATAATATATGGGGGGTAGTGTATATAATATATGGGGGTTAGTGTATATATAATATATGGGGGTTAGTGTATATATAATATATGGGGGTAGTGTATAGAATATATGGGGGTTAGTGTATATAATCTATGGGGGGCAGGGGTGGACTGACCATTGAGCCACTCGGGCACTGCCCGAGGGCCCTGGGCCACTAGGGGGCCCCATCGGGGTTGCCAGCCTCAGTAAAACCAGGGATAGTACGTATAAATCTGTTTTTTTTTACATCTGTCTATGTATACTGTGTGTGTGTATACTGTGTGGCCCCATAATCTCTGATTGCCTGGGGGCCCCATAATCTCCTATTGCCCGGGGGCCCCATGAGTTATCAGTCTGCCCCTGATGGGGGGTAATGTGTATATAATATATGGGGGTTAGTGTATATATAATATATGGGGGGGTAGTGTGTATATAATATATGGGGGGTAGTGTATATAAGATATGGGGGCAGTGTATATAATTTATGGGGGGTAGTGTGTATATAGTATATGGGGGGTAGTGTATATATAATATATGGGGGGTAGTGTATACCCCCATGCACAAGATGGAATATTTTGTCCCAGTACCCTCTGATTTTTGGGCATTCCCACCAAACATGTAACATCGTGCCGAGCGTGTGACATCCCCTGAAGCATAACGGAGAGGAGGAGGCGTAGATGGCAGCTAGTCTAATAGGCACTAGGTACCATCTCGTGGGTACCTTGAGGTTGGGCGGAGTTAAAGATTCCTTTGTAGGATCTGGAGAAGGATTTATGCCAATCCTCCAAATCACAGTCCTCTTGTATATCCTTCTCCCATGCTTCCATATACGGGAGTTTTAAAGAACTCCTCGACAGTGATGAGTAGATCATAGATATGCCCCCCCCCCCCCTTTGCTCCATGACCTGGCCACACCATCGTTCATACTCTGTGAATGTCGGTGGTTCAGGTTTGTTTTTCAAGAGTGAGTGTAGAAAGTGTGAGATTTGATGGAACCTAAATTTTTCAGAGTTAGGGAGTTCTAGTTTGTTTACACAGTGTGCAAGTGATAGGGGTTACATGAAGGAGAAGAAGTATTCTATTAGGTACATGCCTTTTATCTAACCACCATTTAAAGGTGCTAATGTCCATACCCGAGATAAACTGGGGGTTGTGAAAAATGTGTGCTAGGGGTTGGATTTCTGAGACCAAAGAGGGAAGATTACGTAGGGTATCCCATAGGGACAGCGAGTGAGACAGAGTGGGAGACATCACTGGGGGTCTACTCGGGGGATACCATAGAAGGAATTCTAGCGTGAATGAAGGCACTGCCTGTCTCTCTATGTGCACCCAATCCGGCTTCTCCAGTCTAGAATATATAGTGGATAATTGTGCCAGCCTAGCAGCTTGGTAGTTCCAAAGTAATTTCGAGAGACCCAGCCCACCCTGGGAGTTGGGACTAAAAAGGATACATTGTGAGAAACGATATCCCTGCTTGCCCCAAATGAACTTAATTATTTTCCCTTGGAAGGACTCAAGATGATCTTTTCTGATCGGGATTGGGAGTGAGCGGAATAGGTACAACATTCTGGGGAGCAGAGTCATCTTAACAGAATTCACTTTACCCATCCACACCAGGTAAAAGAAGTCCAAGCCTTAAGGTCAGATTCCATTTTATGGAACATGGGAGGATAGTTTGCCTGATAAAGTTATGTCTTGAGAGTAAGATTAATCCCCAGGTATCTGATGGTTGAGTCACTCCACGCAAATTTGAATGATTGTTTCAGATGCTTTGCCACAGTATCCTGGATGGACACATTCAGTGCTTTAGATTTAGAGAGATTAACATGCAAGCCTGACACTTTAGCAAATTTGTCTAGTAGTGTACAGATATTAGAGAAGTGATAAAGGGAGTATATCATCTGTGAAAAAAGCGCATTTATGGGAAGATTGATCACACTGCACCCCCTTCACATCAGGATGGGCCCGAATGGCTATTGCTGGGGATTCGATCACCATGGAAAATATCAGGGGTGAAAGCGGGCACCCCTGATGAGTTCCTCTGGCTAATATAATTACTAATGACTAGGGATGAGCTTCGTGTTCGAGTCGAACCCATGTTCGACTCGAACATCGGCTGTTCGATCGTTCGTCGAATTGCGAACGATATGGGCCGTTCGCGCCAAATTCGTGTGGCGCGTCACGGCCCATAATTCACTGCAGCATCGCAGTGCATTGCTTGCTGATGATTGGCCAAGCATGCACTATGACCCGCATGCTTGGCCAATCACAGCGCCGCCTGAACAGAGAGCCGTAATTGGCCAAAGCCAAGGAGGCTTTGGCCAATTATGGCTCAGGGGATTTAGTACACGCCCCACACTATATAAGGCCGCCTGCACGGCGGCCCTGTGCAGTGTGTTCCGGTGTGCTTAGAGAGAGAGAGAGAGAGACAGTGTCATTTCATTTGAGTTAGCTAGATTAGGCAGGACAGTCAGTCAGTTAGCTGCACTTACAGTGTATTGTGTATATATATGCATCCCAGGTGTTGCATATATATATATATATACACTGTATTCAGTTTAGCTACATCCGTTCCTGTTATCTTCTAGACTATTTACATTTAGTGCAGTGTGTCCTGCTCACAGTGTTCAGCTAGATCCGTTCCTGTTATCTTCCTACTGACAGGCAGGCTTGTCTTGTTACAGTATTTACAGCTACCTAAAGAAAATTACTGGTGTTCTTTTGATCCTATTAGTACCACGGTCATGCAGCTAGACTATTTACATTTAGTGCAGTGCGTCCTGCTCACAGTGTTCAGCTAGATCCGTTCCTGTTATCTTCCTACTGACAGGCAGGCTTGTCTTGTTACAGTATATAAAGCTACCTGAAGAAAATTGCTGGTGTTCTTTTGATCCTATTAGTACCACGGTCATGCAGCTAGACTATTTACATTTAGTGCAGTGCGTCCTGCTCACAGTGTTCAGCTAGATCCGTTCCTGTTATCTTCCTACTGACAGGCAGGCTTGTCTTGTTACAGTATATAAAGCTACCTGAAGAAAATTACTGGTGTTCTTTTGATCCTATTAGTACCACGGTCAGGCAGCTAGACTATTTACAGTTAGTGCAGTGCGTCCTGCTCACAGTGTTCAGCTAAACCTACAAGTTAGTGGGGTGCGTCCACCTCACAGTGTTCAGCTAAAGCTACCTGTAGAAGGTTGGTGGTGTTCTCATACTACAGGCAGGCAGTTGATTTTGCTAGCTGCAGTATCAGTACATCAGTACACCAGTATATATATATATCCCAGCTTAGTGCAGCTACAGGCCATTAGTATGTCTGGAAGGCCAAGAAGGAGAGGCAGACAGTCACAAGCCAATAAGAGAGGGCAAGCAGGCTCTGTGTCTAGTGCTGGTCGTGGAGATGGTGCATCCTCATCAGCACGTGGCCATGGGACACGCTTGGCCTTTTTTTCGGCAGCTGGCCGTGTTGAGCCACAACATGCGGAAGACTTGGTCGAGTGGATGACCAAGCCGTCCTCATCCTCCTCATCCTCTCTCACCCATGCCCAGGGTGCTTTGTCTGGCAAAGCAGCGGCCTCTTCCCTCGGCTCAATGTCATCAGTGACTCCTTCCCTAGCTCCACCATGTCCTCCTGAGGAGTCCCTCGAACTGTTTGACCACAGTGTTGGGTACATGCTCCAGGAGGATGCCCAGCGTTTGGAAGGCTCTGATGATGATACTGAGCTTGATGAAGGCAGTAACATGAGCACGGACAGAGGGGGTGAGCAAGAAGGACAGCAATCTGACAGTCATGCTCCCCCTGCTGCAGCATACTGCCAGGTTTGCTCCAGTGATGAGGAGGGAGGGGATGATGAGGTCACTGACTCAACGTGGGTGCCTGATAGGAGAGAGGAGGAGGAGGCAGCACATCACCAACGAGGCAGGATGCCCTCCAGGGGCCAGAATAAGGGCAGCACATTGACTGCATCACACCCCAAAGCTCCACATGTGCAGGGTGCTGCAGTCTCTGCGCTTTATTCAAAAAGTTCTTTGGTGTGGGCCTTTTTTGAGACGAGTGCATCAGATCGCACCGCTGCTATTTGCAACATATGTCTCAAGCGTATCTCACGTGGCCAAAACATCTCCCGCTTGGGTACCACATGCTTGACCAGACATATGTTGACCTGCCATGCAGTTCGTTGGCAAGCGTATCTAAAAGACCCACACCAAAGAACAAAGAGGACCTCTCCTTGCTCCTCATCAGCTGAGATTTCCAACCCCACTAGACCTCCAGTCCTCTCTGAGACCTGCACTGAGAGTAATGAAGGTGTAGAATTAGGTGTGTCACAGCCAAGTACTTGTGGGCAATCTGCTTTTGGTACACCGATGTCAGATTGTACCAGGCAAATTTCCCTGCCCCAGCTGCTGCACCGCCGAAAAAAGTTTGCTCCCAGCCATCCACATGCCCAGCGGTTGAATGCTAGCTTGGCAAAATTGCTAGCACTTCAACTGCTGCCTTTTCAGTTGGTAGACTCTGCCCCTTCCGTGAGTTTGTGGAATGTGCGGTTCCTCAGTGGCAGGTACCCAAACGCCACTTTTTCTCACGGAAGGCGATTCCAGCTCTCTACCGGCATGTGGAAGGCAATGTCCATGCCTCACTGGACAGGGCGGTCAGCGGTAAGGTGCATATTACCGCTGACTCATGGTCCAGCAGGCATGGACAGGGACGTTACCTAAGTTTCACGGCGCATTGGGTGACTCTGCTGGCAGCTGGGAAGGATGCAGGACAAGGTGCAGTAGTGTTGGAGGTTGTTCCGCCACCACGCCTCCAAAATGCTAATGATTGTGACACACCTCTCTCCTCCACCCCCTCCTCTTCTTCTTCCTCCATGGCCTCTTCCTCGGAACCAGCGGTGCTCCGTAGTCGTTCAAGGGGCTACGCAAGTACGCAGGCCAAAAGATGCCATACGGTGCTTGAGCTGGTGTGCTTGGGGGACAGGAGCCACACTGGGGCAGAGGTTCTGTCAGCTCTGCAGGGGCAGGTTCAGAGGTGGTTGACGCCACGCCAACTTAAGGCAGGAATGGTGGTTTGCGACAATGGCACCAACCTCCTCTCTGCCCTCTGACAGGGACAAATGACCCATGTGCCCTGTTTGGCTCACGTCCTTAACTTGGTGGTGCAGCGGTTCTTGGGCAGGTACCCGGGCTTACAGGATGTCCTGAGGCAGGCCAGGAAAGTCTGTGTGCATTTCCGCCGGTCATATATTGCCAGTGCTCGGCTGACAGACCTCCAAAAGGAGTTTAACCTGCCCAAGAACCGCCTAATCTGTGACATGCCCACCAGGGCCATCAATGAGTACCTGTGCGACTATGGCACCAGGACAGGGTCAGGGGAGCTTGGTTTTTTTTTCCCCACGCCAGTGGGCCATGATCAGGGATGCATGCACTGTCCTGTCACCATTCGAGGAGGCCACGAGGATAGTGAGCAGTGACAGTGCATGCATCAGTGACACTGTCCCCCTTGTCCACCTGTTGGAGCACACGCTGCGTGGAATAATGGACAGGGCACTTGAGGCAGAACAAAGGCAGGAAGAGGAGGACTTCCTTAGCTCTCAAGGCCCCCTTTATCCAGACAGTGTTCCTGCGTGCCTGCCGATCACACAGGAAGAGGACGAGGAGGAGGAGGAGGAGGAGGAGGAAGATTGTGTCAGTATGGAGGTGGAGCCTGGCACTCAGCATCAGCAGCAGTCTTTAAGGGATCAGTCCCAAGAAACACATGGACTTGTACGTGGCTGGGAGGAGGTGGCTGCGGACGTTGTTGTCCTTAGTGACCCAGAGGACTCCGGACCGAATGCCTCAGCAAACCTACGCTGCATGCCCTCCCTGATCCTGCAAAGCCTGCGTAAGGATCCTCGTATTCGTGGTATCAAGGAGAAGGACCAATACTGGCTGGCAACCCTCCTTGATCCACGTTACAAGGGTAAGGTTGCGGACCTTATCTTGCCATCGCAGAGGGAGCAGAGGATGAAACATCTTCGGGAGGCCTTGCAGAAAGGTCTGTGCAACGCGTTCCCAGAGACTGGGAGGTTACAAACTCCTGTTTCTGGACAACGTGTTGCTGAGGCTTTGGTCAGTCAAAGAAGGAGCGGTGGAGAAGGTGGCCGTCTGACCGATGCGTTCAGACAATTTTTTGGTCCGCAGCCCCAAGGTATGATCGGTTCCAGCAACCATCGCCAGCGTCTGTTTTACATGGTGCAGGAATACCTAGGGGCAAGATCAGACTTGGACACCTTTCCCACCGAAAATCCTCTGGGTTACTGGGTCTTGAGGATGGATCACTGGCCAGAGCTTGCACAGTATGCAATTGAGCTACTGGCCTGTCCTGCATCCAGCGTTCTTTCGGAACGCACATTCAGTGCTGCTGGAGGCGTGGTAACCGATCACAGGGTGCGTCTGTCCACCGACTCGGTCGATCGACTGACCTTCATAAAAATGAAACAGTCTTGGATCACCACCAGCTACCAAGCACCTGATGCTGATGTAACCGAATAATTTTTTTTGAAATCTCAGATCCCTTCAAAGACTGCCTATGCTGATGCTGAGTGACTATCCCTGAGTAATTATCCTCTTCCTCCTCAATCATCACGCTGATAGCTTGTAAGAACATTTTTGGTTCTGGGCGCCACCACCAGTGCCTAAGGCACAATTTTTCAGCCCCTGTTTAACAGGGGCGTGTAATTACAATTTTTGGTGCAATACTTTGCAGCAGGGCTCGTTCCTGCATTCCAACTAGAGTGTCTGTGAGGGGTTGCAGTGTTGTGGCACCAGCACCAGTGCCTAAGGCCCGATTTTTCTGCCCCTGTCTAACAGGGGCGTGTAATTACAATTTTTGATGCAATACTTTGCAGCAGGGCTCGTTCCTGCATTCCAACTAGAGTGTCTGTGAGGGGTTGCAGTGTTGTGGCACCAGCACCAGTGCCTAAGGCCCAATTTTTCAGCCCTTGTTTAACAGGGGCGTGTAATTACAATTTTTGATGCAATACTTTGCAGCAGGGCTCGTTCCTGCGTTCCAACTAGAGTGTCTGTGAGGGGTTGCAGTGTTGTGGCACCAGCACCAGTGCCTAAGGCCTAATTTTTCAGCTCCTGTTCAACAGGGGCATGTAATTACAATTCTTGATCTAATATTTCACAGCAGGGCCCTGTGAGGGCTTACAGTGTTGTGGCCACAGCAACACCTAAGGCCCAAATTTCTGCTGAGTATTTAGGGCAGGACCCTACTTTCAAACATCTAACTTACAAACTACTCCTACTTCCAAAAAGGAAGGAGACAACAGGAAGTGAGATGAAATCTACCCCTAGGAAGGGAAATTCTCTCCTGTAAGAGTTAATATGGGAAAAACATTTCTCCTTTCCACTGATGCTTTCCAATCCTTGTTCCACAAAAAAAATCCAAATTTTCAAAAAACATTTTTCATTGGGACAAAAAGTGAGGTGAAATCTTCTGAAGAGGAGGAAAGACAGCAAAACAAATGTCACAGGGGTCATAACCCTTCCCTATGTTTTCCAAAAAGCTTAAAAAATATTTTTTGGCTGGAGCTAAACACGTTAAAAATGTACCCGTTCAAAATTACAAAGAGATTCTACTTAACAACAAACCTACAGTCCCTGTCTTGTTTGCACCGCCTGTATACTGCTGTTCAGAGTATATAGGGCCTGGTGGCCCCACACCTTTCCTTATTTTAATTTGGGTGCGGGGTTCCCCTTAATATCCATACAAGACCCAAAGGGCCTGGTAATGGACTGGGGGGTACCCATGCCGTTTGTCTCACTGATTTTCATCCATATTGCCATGACCCGACATTACATTAAACCTGCAAGCAGTTTTAAATGAGATTTTTTCCTTTGAAAATGACATTTGGTGCAGGGACTGTTCTAAACACGGGAAACATGCGTCACTTTACAGGCATACTATAGACACCCCCCAGGTACGATATTTAAAGGAATATTTCACTTTTTTTTTTTTTTTACTTTAAGCATCATTAAAATCACTGCTCCCGAAAAAATGGCCGTTTTTAAAAGTTTTTTTTGCATTGATACATGTCCCCTGGGGTAGGACCCGGGTCCCCAAACCCTTTTTAGGATAATACCATGCAAATTAGCCTTTAAAATTAGCACTTTTGATTTTGAACGTTCGAGTCCCATAGACGTCAATGGGGTTCTAACGTTCGTGCGAACTTTCGGTCCGTTCGCAGGTTCTGGTGCGAACCGAACCGGGGGGTGTTCGGCTCATCCCTACTAATGACCCTGTAGCTTAATCCTGGCTCCTGGACCCGAGTAAAGGGCTTCCATTAGCCCCAGAAAGTTCGGGCCAAAGCCCCATCTTCGCAGAACTGCAAATAGGTAAGGCCAGGAGACCGAGTCAAAGGCCTTTTGGAGGTCAAGTGAGAGGAGCAGGACATCCATCCCACCCTGATTGAAGGATGGAGACTATGTCTATGGCTCTTCTCACCTGATCTGGGCCTTGTCTTCCAGGTATAAAGCCAACTTGGTCCTAGTGTATGTATAGGCTGATAAAGGACGCAACCCTATTTGCAAGGATTTTGGCCAGGATTTTCATGTCATTGTTGATCAATGATATGGGTCTGTAGTTACCCACCACCGCCATGTCTTTATCCGGTTTAGGAATGATGGCTATTAATGCCAAATTAAGTTTGTCTAAGTTTATCTAACAGGTTGCCCTCCCTTTTAGAATTGAAGAATCTAGCTAAGATTGGGGCCAGGGTGTTTGCAAATGTTTTATAGTATGGAACGGAGAAGTCATCTGGGCCTAGGGCAGAGCCCCCTTTCATATTTTGGATGAATTCCAATACTTCCTCAGTTGTGATGGGAGACTCTAGCCTGTCGCAGTGGTCCTTCCTTAACGATGGGAGGGGGAGGTTGTCTAGGAATGAGTTTATTTCAGTTAGGTCTACATTTGTGTCAGCCTTATATACGTCAGTGTAAAAAGCTTGGAAGGATTGCATTATGTGAAGGGGATTTAGGGTTAAGGTACCGTCTTGCATCCAAATTTTTTGGAAGCGTGAACGAGTGGGTTTTAGGGGATAGTTTTGAAGCTAACATACGACCAACGTTATCTCGTTGCTGGTAAAATTTAGCCCCACTTCATCTAATGCTCCTTTCTACTTTAATTGTAAGTGCTAGCTTTAAGGCTAGACGCAATGCATCCAGTTGTGAAATAAGGACCTTTAAAGGGTCTTTTTTATGCTTTGATCGTAAATTCCTTCTCAAGTTTCTCTATATCTGCTAGTCTTTCCCTTTTTATCCAGGTCACTATTTGATTTAACCTGCCTCGGATCATTGCTTTGTGTGCTGCCCAGAGTGTCTCCGCTGTGATTCCCTCCATATCATTAAGGAGAAATTATTGTTAAGGAGAAATTATTATTTTAAAGCTTCTTCCAGTTCCACTAGTCTAATAGGGTTGCTTAGAATTGATTTGTTAAGTCTTCAATGGGAGAGGTTCCGTCCGTTAAGTTTCTGCGCAGTGAGAGTAGGACCATGGAGTGATCCGACCATACCGTGTCCTTAATGGAGGATGTAATAACTGAGAGAATATGGGGCGTGGAAAAAAACATGTGGTCTATTCTGGCGTATGATTGATGTGGACTTGAAAAATGTGTATAGTCTCGTTTACACGGGTTTAACTCGCCATATGTCCGCTAGGCCTTGTTGGAAGATACAGTGGGGACGGAAAGTATTCAGACCCCCCTTAAATCTTTCACTCTTTGTTATATTGCAGCCATTTGCTAAAATCATGTAAGTTCATGTTTTTCCTCATTAATGTACACACAGCACCCCATATTGACAGAAAAAAAAGAATTGTTGACATTTTTGCAGATTTATTAAAAAAGAAAAACTGAAATGTCACATTCAGACCCTTTGCTCAGTATTTAGTAGAAGCACCCTTTTGATCTAATACAGACATGAGTCTTTTTGGGAAAGATGCAACAAGTTTTTCACACCTGGATTTGGGGATCCTCTGCCATTCCTCCTTGCAGATCCTCTCCAGTTCTGACAGGTTGGATGGTAAACGTTGGTGGACAGCCATTTTTAGGTCTCTCCGGAGATGCTCAATTGAGTTTAAGTCAGGGCTCTGGCTGGGCAATTCAAGAACAGTCACGGAGTTGTTGTGAAGCCACTCCTTCGTTATTTTAGCTGTGTGTTTAGGGTCATTGTCTTGTTGGGAGGTAAACCTTTGGCCCAGTCTGAGGTCGTTAGCACTCTGGAGAAGGTTTTCGTCCAGGATATCCCTGTACTTGGCTGCATTCATCTTTCCCTCGATTGCAACCAGTCGTCCTGTCCCTGCAGTTGAAAAACACCCCCACAGCATGATGCTGCCACCACCATGCTTCACTGTTGGGACTGTATTGGACAGGTGATGAGCAGTGCCTGGTTAGAATCCCATCTCCCGACTGCATCTCTGGAGCTCAGCCACAGTGATCTTTGGGTTCTTCTTTGTCTCTCTCACCAAGGCTCTTCTCCCCCGATAGCTCAGTTTGGCCGGACGGCCAGCTCTAGGAAGGGTTCTGGTCGTCCCAAACGTTTTCCATTTAAGGATTATGGAGGCCACTGTGCTCTTAGTAACCTTAAGTGCAGCAGAAATTTTTTTGTAACCTTGGCTAGATCTGTGCCTTGCCACAATTCTGTCTCTGAGCTCTTCAGGCAGTTCCTTTGACCTCATGATTCTCATTTGCTCTAACATGCACTATGAACTGTAAGGTCTTATATAGACAGGTGTGTGGCTTTCCTAATAAAGTCCAAACAGTATAATCAAACACAGCTGGACTCAAATGAAGGTGTAGAACCATCTTAAGGATGATCAGAAGAAATGGACAGCACCTGAGTTAAATATATGAGTGTCACAGCAAAGGGTCTGAATACTTAGGACCATGTGATATTTCAGTTTTTCTTTTTTAAGAAATCTGCAAAAATGTCAACAATTCTGTGTTTTTCTGTCAATATGGGGTGCTGTGTGTACATTAATGAGGAAAAAAATGAGCGTAAATGATTTTAGCAAATGGCTGCATTATAACAAAGAGTGAAAAATTTAAGGGGGTCTGAATACTTTCCGTCCCCACTGTAAGCTTGGCTATTTTGGAGCTTCCTTTGGAAGTGCGAATGAGTTGTGAATTTGTAGGCTTGGTCTTATCAAGCCCTTGGTCAAAGGCCGCATTTGAGTCTCCTCCAAAAACTGTGGTACCTTCTACCGGGGGGGGGGGGGGGGACTTAAGAGCAAAGAGGACAGTTGATGGGAAAACTGAGGGGAGGCAGGGTTAGGTGTAGAGGTCAACCGAACAAGAAACATGTAAACCATAATGTAAGGGAGGGCTTACCCCTAAATTGTGGCCCTACCCCTGTCCTGAATTATAAATGCAACTGACCAGGTATACCCCCATCCCAGAGGAGACCCACAGGGGAATCTAGTGAAAAAAGGGCAACTCACCCATCTATACATGGGTATACTAAATGTGTCATAAACCTTAGGATACCAGTAGCTCTGAGTCAATCTTGTAGGTCTGACCGGGACAGGAGTAGGGATCATGGTAGGCAGAAAAAAGAAAAAAAATGGGGGTTGTCCGGTTAGAAGCCTGGGATTACCAGGAGTGAGAGGAACAAAGCTGCACCACAGGGATCAGGGAGGCTTGTTATCCTTAGCTCGCTTGGTCTTGGTTGTGTGCCACATCGGGGAGATGGGGCTCGTAGGTGTTTGTCACTTGAGGATCCTGGTTGTAGGCTGGAAGTGTCCATTGCTGAGTCCTGTGAGATAAGTTTCAGGTGCAGAAGTACTCGCTCTCCTTCTGGGAAACTTGAGAAGGTGTAGGGTTTACCTTTAAAGGAGAACTTCAGTGCAAATGGGAAGTCCCATCGATATTTGATGTCCTTTTGGGTAAGAATCTTTAGAAGGGGTTTTAGAGATCTTCTCCCCTGAATTGTGGAGGGTGAAATGTCAGCAAAGATTTGTATTGAATGACCTTGGAACATCAGTTGGGATTGCTGGTGGGATTGTTTCATCATTTCTTCCTTGATTGTGTAGTAGTGAGGTTTCACTACCACATCTCTTGTGGATTGGTCTTTCCTGGGAGGGCCCAGGGATCTATGTGCCCAGTCCGAAAAGAAAAAGAAAAATTTGGGACTTTAAATGAGGTGGGTAGCTCCATCCTGGTTTCATGAGAAAAAAAAAGAGTGTAAAAAAAAACATATTTAATGTAAATCACGATTAAAAATTCATACAGTGAGATACATGATAAAACAGCAAATGTCATATATATACATATAGGAACATGAATTACATGACAGTATGTAGACCCTTATGCTACATTAACTGAGAAACTTCCTATTTGCTTGAAATTGCAAATATCCATACAAATGAAAATACATAAAAACAATTAATCGGTTTTAGCATATGCTGAGACCACTGTCTTCTTTTATACAAGCGCTTAATTTTACTGCTAAACACGTGAGTGTATTTCCTTTGCTTTTTATGTATTAAAATTTCCATACGGAGTTACACTATATGCCTTCCTCTTTCTTTTAATGATGGGGCTGACTGCCTATATCTACTGAGTCCATCTATACCTTACACTTGTTCGGAGGTCCATCTGGAGGTCATATCTGGATAGAGCATCTGATCCCCTTGGTATATTATACCACAAAGCTTGATTGACTCACTAGGTGTACACCTATTTGAGTTCAATCCCTCTGGTAAGCAGCTTCTGGTGTCTTTGGTGGTGGACCTACTATTAACTGTTATTACATCATACATATTTGAAGTTAAAGACTGTCACTATATTATATCCACATGTGGTTGAGGATTATCATCACACATGACTGAAGCTTGTCACTGACTTTTTTATTTTTTGGACATCACACGTCCAAGTTCCTCTGTTTATAGACATCACATGTCATAATAGAGGACTGCTTGGAGTATTTTTGAGCACATCATTTATTATTCAAGTTTTCTGTACTCATATTATTTGTTATGGTTTATATGATCACATAAGCGCTGCACATTTCACCCTATCGGTTTTAGCATTGCATGTACTAAGGCTCTACACGTTTCGTGGAGTATATTAATCCACTTTGCAAAATATAAAAGAATACAGCGCTGTCAGAAAAAGTATAATATGACATACATAAATTGATCTGATGTATAAACTTTAGGTTGAATAATAAGCTGCGGTCACAAAAATGCGAGATACCCACAATGTAAATGTTGAAGAATATAAGAAACCGCGCTACATGAACTTAAATAATAGAAGGTAAATGCACATCAAACTAATGAGTCCATCAAGAGAAAATGATGTCAATAATTGTCCAACAGCAGATCACCATGGGATACAGATCTTCATCCCCAGCAATAGTGACATCACACTCAGTTCACCATGGAAAGTAGTGTTAGAGATAGGACAGTCCTCCACCTTTAAAACAACTGCCTCTTACCAGCTCCCTTGATCTCTGGTCAGGAGATCAAATGCGCCTTTTGGCTTATAACCCAGCCACAGTCTCAGATAGGGATGGGTGAAAGGTCAGATCAGCTCCTCCTATTGTCCTAAAAGCCCATACACAACTTGTCCAGTGGCCAGTCATAAAAGGAGAAAAGAAGCTCCCATAGTGTAAAAACGTTTAAGATGTTTATTAATAAAAACAGTATTGCACTCACATGTAAGCGAAATAATTCAGGCAAAAACTGGGTTATAAGCCAAAAGGCGCATTTGATCTCCTGACCAGAGATCAAGGGAGCTGGTAAGAGGCAGTTGTTTTAAAGGTGGAGGACTGTCCTATCTCTAACACTACTTTCCATGGTGAACTGAGTGTGATGTCACTATTGCTGGGGATGAAGATCTGTATCCCATGGTGATCTGCTGTTGGACAATTATTGACATCATTTTCTCTTGATGGACTCATTAGTTTGATGTGCATTTACCTTCTATTATTTAAGTTCATGTAGCGCGGTTTCTTATATTCTTCAATATTAATCCACTTATCAGGAGCAGCAATGTCTTTGATTTGAAAAAGAGACAATGAAAAGTGTCTAAGTCACTGCCTTAAAGGGAAAGGTATACCAAGGGGAAAGATGTAATAAGGAAAAATATTCTCTGAACAGTACTCACAACCGCAATGTGGAGATGCAGTCTTGAGAGCTGGAAGCTTGTTCGGGAGCTGTGGCAGAGTATTGCAAAAGCAGGCCTGCCAAAATGGCTCCACAACCTGAGGAAAGCTATCCGAACACCGGTGGCTCATATAAACCAATTGCAAGTGGTGGCTACAAAGATCTTGAGTGGTTTCTAAAATTATAAATAAAAACATATACCGTATTTATCGGCGTATAACACGCACTTTTTACCCCTGAAAATCAGGGGAAAATCGTGGGTGTGTGGTATACGCCAATCCCCCTCCAATTGTAAGCTTTTCGGCCGCTCTCAGCGGCTTTTAGCTTTTCTCGGCGGCTTTGAAAATGGCGCCGCCATTCTCTGCCACTTTCGACCATTCTTGGCGGCTCTCGCCCGCCTTCGGCCATTCTCGGCGGCTCTCGGCCGCTTTCGGCAATTCTCGGCTTCTCTCGGCCATTCTCAACGGCTTTCGGTCTCTTTCAGCCATTCTCGGCGCCTCTCGCAGTCCCGCGGGAGCCCCCGAAAACCGAGTGCTCCTGAGAGTGGCCGAGAGCGGCCGAGAGTGGCCGAGAGCCGCCGAGAATGGCCGAAAGTGGCCGAGAGCCGCCGAGAATGGCCGAAAGCGGCCGAGAACGGCGGCGCATTTTCAAAGATGCACAGACTACAGATGGACACTAACAAGGCTGCAATGGGGACAAGGCTGCAATGGGGACAAGGCTGCAATGGGGGACAAGGCTGCAATGGGGGACAAGGCTGCAATGGGGGACAAGGCTGCAATGGGGCCAAGGCTGCAATGGGGGACAAGGCTGCAATGGGGGACAAGGCTGCAATGGGGGACAAGGCTGCAATGGGGGACAAGGCTGCAATGGGGGACAAGGCTGCAATGGGGGACAAGGCTGCAATGGGGGACAAGGCTGCAATGGGGGACAAGGCTGCAATGGGGGACAAGGCTGCAATGGGGGACAAGGCTGCAATGGGGGACAAGGCTGCAATGGGGACAAGGCTGCAATGGGGGACAAGGCTGCAATGGGGGACAAGGCTGCAATGGGGGACAAGGCTGCAATGGGGGACAAGGCTGCAATGGGGGACAAGGCTGCAATGGGGGACAAGGCTGCAATGGGGGACAAGGCTGCAATGGGGGACAAGGCTGCAATGGGGGACAAGGCTGCAATGGGGGACAAAGCTGCAATGGTGGACAACACTACAGATGGACACTGACAAGGCTGCAGATGGACACTGATGAGGCTGCATTGATGGGCATTTAAATGTAAGTTTTTTCCCTTAAACTTTCCTCCTAAAAGTTTTTTTCCTTAAAATTCCCTCCTAAACTTGGGGTGCGTGTTATACGCCGGCGCATGTTATACGCCGATAAATACGGTATATAGTTGTCGAATAGACAATTTCTGTACTTGAGTGAGAACAGAGCAATGCAATTATATCCATATAACTGCCTTTGTTACCTGATGTTCGACTTGAAGAACCAGGATGTGTATTCAATGAATGCCAGCCAAACAATGAAACTTGTTTGGCTGGCATTCATTGTTTCAGAGTATGGCACAAAGCCTGCTTGTGCCATACACTGTCACAGCTCCCAGACAAGATACCCTCAGGGGAGCTTCCAGCTCTCAAGACTGCATCTCCACATGGCGGTTGTGAGTACTGTTCAGAGCATATTTTTCCTTATTACATCTTTTCCCTTGGTGTACCTTCCCCCTTAAGGCAGTCACTTTTCATTGTCTTTTTTTTCAGATCAAAGACATTGCTGCTCCTGATGAGTGTATTAATATACTCCATGAAACACGTAGAGCCTTAGTACATGCAATGCTTAAACCGATTAATTGTTTTCATGTATTTTCATTTAAATGGATATTAGCAATATTATCAGTAATTTCAAGCAAATAGGAAGTTTCTCAGTTAATGTAGCATAAGGGTCTACATACTGCCATGTAATTCATGTTCCTATATGTATATATATATATATGAAATTTGCTGTTTTATCATGTATCTCACTGTATGTATTTTTAATCATGATTTACATTAAATATGGCTTTCTTTACACCCACCACTGCTGACTGCATGTCTCATTCAAAGTCCCGCCCTGTTCTTCTCTTTTTTCCTATGTGCCCAGTCCAACTCCAGTTTGTGTGATGGGATGGAGAGGATCAGATTTTAAATGAGATCCTGCACTGTTGTGGGAATATCCGTGATGGACTCTGGAAGGCCTCTAAACCTGAAATTGTTTTTCCTCGAACGATTTTCAAGATCATCGATTCTTGAAAGGGCCGTGTCAAGCTGTTCTTGGAGAACCTGGTTGTGGTCTGTGTTCTGGTTGGCCCTGGACACTGTGATGTCCAATTTACTTTCAATAGCTTCCATTCTGGAACCAAGGTTTTCGACGTCAGATCGAATGCCTCCTGTGATTTTTTTCAGTTGTCTGCACCAGGCCTCTGTCTAGCAGCTCCGAGAGCCTGGAAAACAGGTCAGTTGCATTAGTACCATTGTCTGGAACCAGTCCCCCAGTGGAGGATATGGGATCCGGGCATGGAGCTGTTAATCTCATAGGGGATAGTCCATAGTTCTCCATGGTGCACTCTATGTTGAGGCTGGTGAAGGGGTTTGGTTGTGGGGGTTACCCACAACCAAAGCACATGGTTAGGCCTGACAATAACTCAGCCAGGCCTCAGTGAACTGCCTTTTGCTGGCAGGGACTTCGGGCCCCTATGGTGTAGAAATAGTTCAGGTGCTAACTGTCCTCTGCTCAGCTACCAATCCCAGATAACTCTCTTCAGGCTCTGCCAGCCAGCCTGGCAGCAAAGACCTCTCTTCACTGCCCTTCCCACAGTCCTGCAATCTCCCAGTTCTCTCAGGCATGCCTCCCCAGTCCTCCCAACTGTGCTCCACTCACCAGCCCTCCTGGCTGCAACCAGTTGTCCTCCCTGGAGTCTCTTAGCAGTGTTCTCCCCTGCTGTCCTCTCCTTGCTCCATCATGTACCTCTCCTTCCAGGATCTCTTCTCTCTTCCTGGATGCACCCAAGCCCTGGCCCAGGGTCAACCCCCCCAGACTAGGGAGCTCCAATGGGCCTCGATAGCCTCCACACTCTCTCACTCCAGCTCTTCCACCGACAACTCCTCTCCAGCTGGGCTGACCCTGGGTATTTAACCACTTAAGGACCGAGCCTCTTTCTGGGAATTATTGTTTACAAGTTAAAAACATTTTTTTTGCTAGAAAATTACTTAGAACCTCCAAACATTATATATATTTTTTCAAACAGCCTAGAGAATAAAATGGCTTTCATTGCAATACTTTCTGTCACACCGTATCTGCGCAGCGGTCTTACAAGCGCACTTTTTTTTAAAAAAAATACACTTTTTTAATTAAAAAATAAGACAACAGTAAAATTAGCCAATTTTTTTTATATTGTGAAAGATAGTGTTATGCCGAGTAAATTGATACCCAACATGTCACGCTTCAAAATTGTACCCACTCGTGGAATGGCGACAAACTTTTACCTTTAAAAATCTCCATAGGCGACGTTTAAGAAATTCTATAGGTTGCATGTTTTGAGTTACAGAGGAGGTCTAGGGCTGGAATTATTGCTCTCGCTCTACTGATCACGGCGATACCTCACATGTGTGGTTTGAACACCATTTCCATATGCGGGCGCTGCTCACGTATGCGTTCACTTCTGCATGCGAGCTCAGCAGGAAGGGGCGCGTTTAATACATTTTTTATTTATTTTACCTTTTATTTTTACAAAAAAAAAAATTGTGTCACTTTTATTCCTATTACAAGGAATGTAAACATCCCTTGTAATAGAAAAAAAGCATAACAGGACGTCTTAAATATGAGATCTGGGGTCAAAAAGACCTCAGATCTCATATTTGCACTAAAATGCAATAGAAAAAAAAATTGTCATTTGAAAAAAATAAAAATGGCCCCTTAAGAGCTATGGGCAGAAGGGACATTTTGACGTCGCTTCCGCCCTGCAATGATATGGAGATGGGTGGGGGTCTTCTTGCCTTCACTCGTCTCCATACCAAGTCAGGAGAAGAATCCGAATGCTTACGCGGCTCCAGTAAGAGGCGGAGGGCACCGGAGCGCGGCAAGAGGGGGGTCTCCCTCCCGCCAGCGATAAAAGTGATCTCGCGGTGAATCCACCACAGAGACCACTTTTATCTCAAAGCGGACTGCCCGCTGAAGAAGAGGATACTGGGGTTATGGTAGCTAGCTGCTGCCATAACAATGATACTCCTCTTCAAAGTACTGACGTATAACAATGGTGGGCGGTCCGTAAGTGGTTAAGGAGGCCTGCCCCCTGCCAATCCAAGTTGGGGATTGGTCAAGGCTCCTTAGAATACCCCAGGCAGCTCCATCTCTCCTCTCCTCCATTCTTTCTAGCACCTTCTAGGTGCAGTGATGCTACCTGTGAGTCACCCAGCCCTGCCCTGATCCCTTCCCAGCCTAGAATGAAAACAAACAGGCCTGGCCACCAGCTAGGCCTGTCTACATTTTCCTACTCACCATAAAAATCCTCACTCTAGCACCTACCTAACTAGATGCTGCTACAAAAGTATACAAAAGTATAACAAAAATGTAAAACTTTTTTTTTGGCTTTGACAGAGTGGAGATGGATTAGAACACATACTCATTTTCTATTGTTGTCTGTATCCCTGATGGGGGGATTCACCCTCTCTATTTGTCGTTTTTACCATTATCATTGAAAGTAAAAGAAACCACAAACTTTGGGTTGTCCAGAGAAAAGGAACATCTTTGCTTACTGGCATTAACCTAACTCTCATGGATAAGTAAAACATGTCATGTTATGCCTTGTAGCCTCCCTGGCGGTTTTCCCGAGTGTGGCTCGGGGTTAAAATTCAGCACCATTAGCGGTAACCCTGAGCCACACTCGGGATTACATTGCAGGATCCTGGTGCCTCCTTACTTACCTTGTCCCCGGGTTCCTGCGATGTCCCCCGCAGTGTCCGTGGGCTACGTCCTCCTCCCAAAGCCTCTCCATGCCAGGCTCCGTTCTCTGCGAGCTTCGCGACACACGGGGGCGGAGCCTGGAGGCAAATTCAAAAAAATGTAAAAATCATAACACATACAGTACTGTAATCTTACAGATTACAATACTGTATGAAATTATTTCACATCCCTTTTGTCCCCAGTGCTTTGGCCCATGCCCTGCATGCAGTTTTTTATTACATATACTGTTCTTTCTGCCTGGAAACTGGAGATTGTCCATAGCAACCAAAAAGTGTCCCTTTACGTCAAAAGTGGCTTTAGACCAGCTAGAAAACAGCGATAGTAAATTAGAACACTTGCAGAATTGAGCGATAGTGAATCGTGGGGAAATTTATTTTATTATTTTTTTATTTTTTTTAATTATTTATTTTTATTTATTATATTAAAATTTATGTTTTTGTGTTTCAAACTTTATCATACCCGGGATATTTACTAGACTCTTGTTTGGACAGATTTAAGTGTGTTATTGTTAAGAATTACAGACCTACAATATAAAACGCCAAATTTCCATGCAAAATAATTGTACCGCTTTTAGCACCTAAAATCCGAAATAATAATACCGCCAGGGAGGTTAATAATAAATTTATTTGAAAAAAAAATAAAAGCTGTAAATACAGAAACACTACTAAAGAATTAGTTGGACTTTGTTGGAACCCCAAGGAGTCACACGACAATGTATTAACAGAATCAAAATAGTGAAAAAAAACATAGTTAAACACAAAAAGTTATAATATTGGCAATGTCTAACTCATTCAAATTTCCAACCATGGGTGCTGTGACTCAAAAGCATCCTAGGTATGTCAGGATCCCAGGGCGAGTGTGAGAGCACAAAAATAAACAAAAATGCAGCGCTCAATGGGACCAGTAGTAATGAACTATTGCTGATGGTATAATCAATAAAGTTCATGTACTGGATGCATGCTGAGATTTGAAATTAAAAACAACTGCCAATGAAAAAATTAGATTATTAGACTTCATAAGCACAACTCATTATTATGGTTGAAGTAATCCAAAAATTAGTATATACGATACCACCATGACTTCCAGATGACAAGGGGTTAATGTCAGCAAGTGTGCTCCAAGCTCCGATCCTAATTGTCAGACCCAATGGCTCAATGTGCAGGGAGAAAAATAGAGGTGTAGAAACACCGCTCACTAAGGTGCACTTAGTGGTTGTATTCCGAATATCAGACTCGCTGTGATCCAGGAGGTGTATTGTAGATCGTGGCCCTGAACGACCTCGGTCAAGCTGGCTGATCAGGTTGGCTGGAATCTGGGGTGCTGAAGGGCGCTCTGGATGGCGCGCACTGAATCTGGAAGCCGGGAGGCAGGGTCAGGGCTGGAAACGAGGAGTACCAGGAAGCTAGGCGGATCGCAAGCTCAATGTAGCCGTGACGACCGTGACTTACATGTTTCACGCTGCTGCGCTTTATCAAAGTCGAGTGTGAGAGCGCACATCTGGAGGGGCTCCTAAGAGAACAGCCAACCCTATATTATATCTTTAACAAAGTATACAGCTCACAGACCTGGAGCCTAGATAGAACAGCATGTATTCTAGAATTTTCAGAATAAACCACATCATCAGAGCAGATTTAATGCCACAGTTAAGACTAAACACTGGGTCTGTAAAAAAGAAAAGCATAACAGTTCAAATTGGCCAAACTCACTGCACCATACTACATTAAATCTTCAAAGTAATAATACCAGCACTCAAACTAAATGGAGAGGGCGTAAAGCAGCTGACACAATTTGCAAAAATCCATCTCATAAATAATTGCAGCGCTAAACGTATACAAATTAGAACATGTACAAAATAAAACACACATTGCAATTAGAAAATAGAAAAAAAAAAAGATTAAAAAATGTGTCCATTCAAATAGTCCTATTTAGGGATGAGTGAACACCCCCCTGGTTCGGTTTGCACCAGAACCTGCGAACGGACCGAAAAATTGTGAGAACTTTAGAACCCCATTAAAGCCTATGGGACTCGAACATTCAAAATCAAAAGTGCTAATTTTAAAGGCTAATATGCAAGTTATTGTCCTAAAAAGGGTTTGAGTACTCGGGTTCTGCCCCAGGGGACATGTATCAATGCAAAAAAAAGACTTTTTTTCGGGAGCAGTGATTTTAATGATGCTTAAAGTGCAAAAAAAGTGAAATATTCCTTTAAATATCGTACCTGGGGGGTGTCTATAGTATGCCTGTAAAGTGGCGCGTGTTTCCCGTGCTTAGAACAGTCCCTGCACAAAATGACTTTTTTAAAGGAATAAAAGTCATTTAAAACTGCTTGTGGCTGTAATGTAATGTCGGGTCCCGGCAATATGGATGAAAATCAGTGAGACAAACAGCATGGGTACCCCCCAGTCCATTACCAGGCCCTTTGGGTCTTGTATGAATATTAAGGGGAACCCCGCACCCAAATTAAAAAAAGGAAAGGCGTGGGGCCCCCAGGCCCTATTTACTCTGAACAGCAGTATACAGGCGGTGCAAACAAGATAGGGACTGTAGGTTTGTTGTTAAGTAGAATCTGTTTGTAATTTTGAACTGGTAAATTTTTAAAGTATAGCTCCAGCCAAAAAATCTATTTTTAAGCTTTTGGAAAACATAGGGAAGGGTTATCACCCCTGTAACATTTGTTTTGCTGTCTGTGCACCTCTTCAGAAAATTTCACCTCACTTTCTGTCCCAATGACAAATGTATTTTGAAAATTTTGGGTTTTTAGTGAAACAAGGATTGGTGATAAAGCATCAGTGAAGAGGAGACACGTTTTTCCCATATTAACTCTTACAGGAGAGAATTTCCTTTCAGAGGTAGATTTCATCTCACTTCCTGTTGTCTCCTTCCGTTTGCAAGTAGGAGTCGTTTGTAAGTTGGATGTTTGAAAGTAGGTGCCTGCCCTATATACTCACCAGAAATTGGGGCCTTAGGTGTTGGTGTTGCCACAACACTGTAAGCCCTCACAGTTACTCTTGGTGGGCGCAGGAACGGGCCGTGCTGTGAAATATTAGATCAAGAATTGTTGAACAGGGGCAGAAAAATTGGGCCTTAGTCACTGGTGCAACAACACTGCAAACCCCTGACAGATTCTATAGTTGGAGCGCAGGAATGAGCCCTGCTGCAAAGTATTGCATCAAAAATTGTAATTATACGCCCCTGTTAAACAGGGGCTGAAAATTTGGGCCTTGGGCATGGGGCTGGTGCCACAACACTGCAACCCCTCACAGATACTCTAGTTGGAGCGCAGGAACGAGCCCTGCTGCAAAGTATTGCATGAAAAATTGTAATTACATGCCCCTGTTAAACAGGGGCTGAAAAATTGGGTCTTGGGCACTGGTGCTGGTGCCACAACACTGCAACCCCTCACAGATACTCTAGTTGGAGCGTAGGAATGAGCCCTGCTGCAAAGTATTGCATCAAAAATTGTAATTATACGCCCCTGTTAAACAGGGGCAGAAAAATTGGGCCTGGGCCACTGGTGGCGGTGCCCAGAACCAAAAATGTTCTTACAAGCTATCAACATGAAAATTGAGGAGGAAGAGGATTGTCACTCAGCATAACAGGATAGTCACTCAGCATCAGCATAGGCAGTCTTGAAGGGATCTCACATTGAAAAAAAAATCGATCGGTTACATCAGCATCAGGTGCTTAATAGCTGGTGATCCAAGACTGATTCATTTTTATGAAGGTCAGCTGATTGACCGATTCGGTGGACAGGCACACCCTGTTATCAGTTACAAAGCCTTCAGCAGCACTGAATGTACGTTCCAAAACAACGCTGGATGCAGGACAGGCCAGTAGCTCAATTGCATACTGTGCAAGCTCTGGCCAGTGATCCATCCTCAAGACCCAGTAACCCAGAGGATTTTCAGTGGGAAAGATGTCCAAGTCTGATCTTGCCCCTAGGTAATCCTGCACCATGTGAATCAGACACTGGCGATGGTTGCTGGAACCGATCAGACCTTGGGGCTGTGGACTAAAAAATTGTCTGAACGCATCGGTCAGACGGCCACCTTTTGCACTGCTCCTTCTGTAACTGACCGAAGCCTCAGCAACACGTTGTCCAGGAGGACCAGGAAATTGTAACCTCCCAGACTCTGGAAACCCATTGCACAAACCTTTCTGCAAGGCCTCCCAAAGATGTTTCATCCACTGCTCCCTCTGCGACGGCAAGATAAGGTCCGCAACCTTACCCTTGTAACGTGGATCAAGGAGGTTTGCCAGCCAGTAATCATCCCTCCCTTTGATACCATGAATACGAGGATCCTGGGGGAGATGGGCGGAGCCTAGCAGAGCAGACATGCATTGTTAGAGCTCTGCACCGCTGAGGAGAGAAGAGAAGGACAAAGCGGAGCCTGCAGGCTCAAAAGGTATCCATTTCAACCTTTTTGCCCCAGGGAACAAACTGTGAAAGTTTGGGTAGGAAATATGGTACTGGGAGGAAACCGTGGCAGAAATAAAAATCACCTCACAAAGAGCTCACAGGCACTCACTGCAACTAAAGCAGCTCCAGTCACCTCACAAGATACAGCATCAGGGCGCTCTCACAGACAGAAAATGTCACAGCAAGACTCTCCATTTGAGTCAGATACAGAACAAATCCTCTCACAAACTTCTCCACAAGCCTCCTCAGCATCCCCAGTAATATTATTACAATTTGAAAAGATGCTTCATAAGGCTTTAAAACAAACCTCAGACCAAATAACAAAAAGCCTAACCAAAGAAATAAGAGAGCTGGGAAACCGCACCGCAGCCTTAGAAATAAAAATGGATGAAATTGAAATTACAACCCAAGTAAATATAACAGAATTGGAACAATTAAAAGAAGAGAATTTAATACTTCAAACTAAGCTCGTAGATTACGAAAATAGAGCCAGACGTTCAAACTTGCGCATAAGGGGAATACCTGAAACTGTGACAGACCTGCAATCTACTATTACTGCTCTATTACAAGAACTAAAGCCAGATATCCCTATTGAACGTTTAGAACTGGACAGAGTACACAGAGCCCTCACAGCCAAAAAGAAAGATGGACCCCCACGTGATATAATCACAAAATTTCATTATTACAGAACAAAAGAACAAATACTAATTGCTGCAAGAGAAAAAAAGGAACTTAATTTTCAAGGACACAATTATCAAATTTTTGCTGACCTATCCCAACTTACTATTACTAAAAGACGATCCATGAAACCCCAACTAATGGAACTGCAACGCCACAACATTATGTATCAATGGGGCTTCCCCTTTTCAGTCAGATTTAACTACCAAGGTACAATTTACAGAAGCAGATCAGCAGATGAACTACAACAAACCCTTTTAAAATTAAATCTGACAGAACCCACAAGCAGCAACTCTCCCACACGCAGAAGAATGGCATCATCTTCACCTTCAGGGAGCACTCAGAAAATTTCAGAACAAAATGGGAATCATCATTCTCACAAAAGAGGCCGTTATGCCACATTATCCATGGACCAAGAAGATTCAATGGACTGACATCCTAATTCCTGATATCTCTTCATTTATTATACTAAGAGATGGTTCTCTATAAAAAACCTGTATTTATAACTGAATGTAACTGCATTCTGATAGTCACACACTGTGTGGGATCATGTTACATTCCAGTTATATTTCTTATTACTTCTGATTCATATAGCCTTAGAATATATAAGTGAAATAAGGAAATTCTTGTTCAGTTATATATTATCAGGTAATAACAATAGATTTATTACTTTTTAGGACAAATATGTTCAATAATCCAGAAGTAATGGAAGCTTTTTCTTTCTTTTCTTAAAACAAATATATTATTACCTAACTAGTTCCTAGAATTATGTTTTTGTTTATTCTAATCTGAAGCAATACAACCTCAATTTTATGAGTTAACATATCTAAACAGTTACATATGAATAAAATATGTAATTGTTTACTCTAAAAGGGTTAAAATCCCCAAATAATTCAAACTATCTTCATCAATACCAAAGTTATTAACAGTACCTTTCTAACTGAATTATTTAGCCTAGGGCGAGACTAACCATATACAACCACCCTGGAATAAATAATTTCAACAAAAACTATATTCTGCACTCCAATTAATGAAACATCATTTTGATGTCTTTTGACATAGCACTTCTCTCCTGTAAGCGGAAGATCCGTGTACCCCCATTAGCCCTCCTCATTCTCCCAACCATATTATGTGGGAGTGTGACAGGCACTTATTCCCCTGAGAGAGATATTTACTCTCTTTCACGGGTAAATTGTGATTACTTGCAAAAATTTATACAATGTATCATCTAATCTCATATATTTTTTGTTTACTCTTTACTCCAGAATTCACTGGTTTCTTTTCTATCTATTCATCTCTTCAGTCCACACAGGTTGATCTGCGCAGTCAGCTCTGCATAACAAAAAGTAAGTCAAAACTATTTGATCTGTTGCCATGGCACCACTGAATATACTTTCCCTGAATGTTCAGGGAATAAATGTCCCTCAAAAAAGGACCAAAGCCTTCCGTACTTTCCATAACAAGAAGGCTCACATAGTATGCCTCCAAGAAACACACTTCACCAAAGATTCTACTCCAAAATATATTTCTCCTTTTTATCAACAAATTTACACGGCTTCTGCCTGTACCAAGCAAAGGGGAACTCTAATTGCATTTCACCGATCCACACCATTCACCTTATCATCAGAAATTAAAGACCCAGAAGGTAGATACCTGATACTCATGGGTTATATAATGGATACAGCAATCACGGGGATTTCCTACTACGCTCCTAACAAACAACCTACACCATTCCTCTCACATATATTACAAGTGATTAATACACACAAAATAGGAACAGTGATAATGTGTGGGGATTCGAACCAGGTCCTCCTCCCATTTCTAGATAAATCACCTTTTACACCATCCAAAATAACCTCTAGATTACCTTTTTCTCAACTTCTTTCCAAATACAATCTGGTAGATTTGTGGAGAGAAAGTAACCCAATGAAAAAGAAATTCACTTATTTCTCGCACCCTCATCAAACCTTCACCAGAATAGATCATATTTTTCTAACAATAGGAATGATACCAGAAATGATTGCATCAGATATAATTCCGATTCTGTGGTCTGACCATAATGCAGTATACACTACTATAGCCTCAGCCATACCAAAAGCGCATGACCCAACGTGGTACTTACCGGACATAATGCTCAAACACCCACTACATCAGATGGCCATTGAACAAGCTTTAAAGGAAAATATATCAATTAATAATACAACAGACATTTCCCCAATAACACAGTGGGAAGCTCATAAGCCTGTCTTGCGTGGTACAATACAAAGACAAATGGCACTATTTAAACGGGAACGCAAAAATCTAGCAAAAAAACTAGAACTCAATTTTAATGCAGCCTACATATCATTTCAAGATAATCCATCTCAGAGTACAAAATCTCATCAGGAAAAATCTAGATTGGAATAAGATCTATTTCTCACTGAGTCAGTTGATAAATCCCTCAAACGCTCCAAACACAATTTCTACATGAATACAAACAAACCAGGTACATGTTTGGCTCGGGCATTAAATTCAACTAACAAATCTTTCAAACCAATACATTTTAAATTATCAAAAAATGTTTACACTTGTAATCCAGTTAAAATAGTCCATAAATTTCACTCACATCTCGCAACTTTATACAAGACAAACAATGAATTTAATCCTACAGAGGCTGAATCCTTCTTCTCAAAAATAACCTTACCTGAGTTATCCCAGAATCAAAAAAGCAGTTTGGATGAGCCTATAACTATAGATGAAGTTGCTAACGCCATAAAAGACCTAAAACTTAACAAAAGACCAGGCCCAGACGGCTACTCGGCTTTATACTATAAAACATTCTCAGAAATACTCTCCCATTCTCACTGAAACTTTTAACAAACTTCTAGATGGACATTCTTTTCGGCAAGAAACACTAATGGCAATTGTTTGTATGATCCCAAAACCCCTTTCTGATGATACTTCCTGTGTGAATTATTGGCCTATCTCTCTGTTAAACCTCTATATTAACCACTTGCCGACCGCCGCACACAGATGTACGTCGACAAAGCGGCACGGGCAGGCAAAAGGGCTTACCTGTACGTCCCTGCCTGCCCGCGGGTGGGGGGTCCGATCGGACCCCCCCCCGGTGCCTGCGACGGTCGGCAAATGTCCCCCGGCGATCGGTGGTGAGGGGGAGGCCATCCATTCGTGGCCCCCCCCTCGCGATCGCTCCCAGCCAATGGGATCATTTCCCTGCCTCTGTATTGTACACAGAGGCAGAGGAAATGATGTCATCTCTCCTCGGCTCGGTATTTTCCGTTCCGGGCCGAGGAGAGAAGACTGGAATGTGAGTGCACAACACACACACACACAGTAGAACATGCCAGGCACACATTACACCCCGATCCCCCCCCCGATCGCCCCCCGATCCCCCCCCAATCACCCCCCCCCCCCTGTCACAAACTGACACAAAGCAGGTTTTTTTTTTTTTTTATTTTTTTTTCTGATTACTGTATTGGTGTCAGTTTGTGACAGTTAGTGTGTTAGGGCAGTGCATTTTAGGCCCCCTTTAGGTCTAGGGTACCCTCCTAACCCCCCCTAATAAAGTTTTAACCCCTTGATCACCCTCCGTCACCAGTGTCACTAAGCGATCATTTTTCTGATCGCTGTATTAGTGTCGCTGGTGACGCTAGTTAGGGACATAAATATTTAGGTTCGCCGTCAGCGTTTTATAGCGACAGGGACCCCCATATACTACCTAATAAATGTTTTAACCCCTTGATTGCCCCCTAGTTAACCCTTTCACCACTGATCACCGTATAACTGTTACGGGTGACGCTGGTTAGTTCGTTTATTTTTTATAGTGTCAGGGCACCCGCCGTTTATTACCGAATAAAGGTTTAGCCCCCTGATCGCCCGGCGGTGATATGCGTCGCCCCAGGCAGCGTCAGATTAGCGCCAGTACCGCTAACACCCACGCACGCAGCATACACCTCCCTTAGTGGTATAGTATCTGAACGCATCAATATCTGATCCAATCAGATCTATACTAGCGTCCCCAGCAGTTTAGGGTTCCCGAAAACGCAGTGTTAGCGGGATCAGCCCAGATACCTGCTAGCACCTGCGTTTTGCCCCTCCGCCCGGCCCAGCCCAGCCCAGCCCACCCAAGTGCAGTATCGATCGATCACTGTCACTTACAAAACACTAAGCGCATAACTGCAGCGTACGCATAGTCAGGCCTGATCCCTGCGATCGCTAACAGTTTTTTTGGTAGCGTTTTGGTGAACTGGCAAGCACCAGCCCCAGGCAGCGTCAGGTTAGCGCCAGTAGCGCTAACACCCACGCACGCACCGTACACCTCCCTTAGTGGTATAGTATCTGAACGGATCAATATCTGATCCGATCAGATCTATACTAGTGTCCCCAGCAGTTTAGGGTTCCCAAACACGCAGTGTTAGCGGGATCAGCCCAGATACCTGCTAGCACCTGCGTTTTTCCCGTCCGCCCGGCCCAGCCCACCCAAGTGCAGTATCAATCGATCACTGTCACTTACAAAACACTAAACGCATAACTGCAGCGTTCGCAGAGTCACGCCTGATCCCTGCGATCGCTAACAGTTTTTTTGGTAGCGTTTTGGTGAACTGGCAAGCACCAGCCCCAGGCAGCGTCAGATTAGCGCCAGTACCGCTAACACCCACGCACGCAGCATACGCCTCCCTTAGTGGTATAGTATCTGAACGGATCAATATCTGATCCGATCAGATCTATACTAGCGTCCCCAGCAGTTTAGGGTTCCCACAAACGCAGTGTTAGCGGGATCAGCCCAGATACCTGCTAGCACCTGCGTTTTGCCCCTCCGCCCGGCCCAGCCCAGCCCACCCAAGTGCAGTATCGATCGATCACTGTCACTTACAGAACACTAAACGCATAACTGCAGCGTTCGCAGAGTCAGGCCTGATCCCTGCGATCGCTAACAGATTTTTTGGTAGCGTTTTGGTGAACTGGCAAGCGCCAGCGGCCTAGTACACCCCGGTCGTAGTCAAACCAGCACTGCAGTAACACTTGGTGACGTGGCGAGTCCCATAAGTGCAGTTCAAGCTGGTGAGGTGGCAAGCACAAGTAGTGTCCCGCTGCCACCAAAAAGACAAACACAGGCCCGTCGTGCCCATAGTGCCCTTCCTGCTGCATTCGCCAATCCTAATTGGGAACCCACCGCTTCTGCAGCGCCCGTACTTCCCCCATTCACATCCCCAACCAAATGCAGTCGGCTGCATGAGAGGCATTTTCTTTATGTCCTCCCGAGTACCCCTACCCAACGAACCCCCCCAAAAAAGATGTTGTGTCTGCAGCAAGCGCGGATATAGGCGTGACACCCGCTATTATTGTCCCTCCTGTCCTGAAAATCCTGGTCTTTGCATTGGTGAATGTTTTGAACGCTACCATTCACTAGTTGACTATTAGCGTAGGGTACAGCATTCCACAGACTAGGCACACTTTCACAGGGTCTCCCAAGATGCCATCGCATTTTGAGAGACCCGAACCTGGAACCGGGTACAGTTATAAAAGTTAGTTACAAAAAAAAAAAAAAAAAAAAACACATACAAAAATATAAAATAAAAAAAAAATAGTTGTCGTTTTATTGTTCTCTCTCTATTCTCTCTCTCTATTGTTCTGCTCATTTTTACTGTATTCTATTCTGCAATGTTTTATTGTTATTATGTTTTATCATGTTTGTTTTTCAGGTATGCAATTTTTTATACTTTACCGTTTACTGTGCTTTATTGTTAACCATTTTTTTGTCTTCAGGTACGCCATTCACGACTTTGAATGGTTATACCAGAATGATGCCTGCAGGTTTAGGTATCATCTTGGTATCATTCTTTTCAGCCAGCGGTCGGCTTTCATGTAAAAGCAATCCTAGCGGCTAATTAGCCTCTAGACTGCTTTTACAAGCAGTGGGAGGGAATGCCCCCCCCCCCACCATCTTCCGTGTTTTTCTCTGGCTCTCCTGTCTCAACAGGGAACCTGAAAATGCAGCCGGTGATTCAGCCAGCTGACCATAGAGCTGATCAGAGACCAGAGTGGCTCCAAACATCTCTATGGCCTAAGAAACCGGAAGCTACGAGCATTTTATGACTTAGATTTCGCCGGATGTAAATAGCGCCATTGGGAAATTGGGAAAGCATTTTATCACACCGATCTTGGTGTGGTCAGATGCTTTGAGGGCAGAGGAGAAATCTAGGGTCTAATAGACCCCAATTTTTGCAAAAAAGAGTACCTGTCACTACCTATTGCTATGATAGGGGATATTTACATTCCCTGAGATAACAATAAAAATGATTTTAAAAAAAAATGAAAGGAACAGTTTAAAAATAAGATAAAAAAATAATAATAATAAAGAAAAAAAAAAAAAAAAAAAAAAAAAAAAAAGCAGCCCTGTCCCCCCTGCTCTCGCGCTAAGGCGAACGCAAGCGTCGGTCTGGCGTCAAATGTAAACAGCAATTGCACCATGCATGTGAGGTATCGCCGCGAAGGTCAGATCGAGGGCAGTAAGTTTAGCAGTAGACCTCCTCTGTAAATCTAAAGTGGTAACCTGTAAAGGCTTTTAAAGGCTTTTAAAAATGTATTTAGTTTGTCGCCACTGCACGTTTGTGCGCAATTTTAAAGCATGTCATGTTTGGTATCCATGTACTCGGCCTAAGATCATCTTTTTTTATTTCATCAAACATTTGGGCAATATAGTGTGTTTTAGTGCATTAAAATGTAAAAAAGTGTGTTTTTTCCCCAAAAAATGCGTTTGAAAAATTGCGGCGCAAATACTGTGTGAAAAAAAAAAATGAAACACCCACCATTTTAATCTGTAGGGCATTTGCTTTAAAAAAAATATATAATGTTTGGGGGTTCAAAGTAATTTTCTTGCAAAAAAAAATTATTTTTTTATGTAAACAATAAGTGTCAGAAAGGGCTTTGTCTTCAAGTGGTTAGAAGAGTGGGTGATGTGTGACATAAGCTTCTAGATGTTGTGCATAAAATGCCAGGACAGTTCAAAACCCCCCCAAATGACCCCATTTTGGAAAGTAGACACCCCAAGCTATTTGCTGAGAGTCATGTTGAGTCCATGGAATAATTTATATTGTGACACAAGTTGCGGGAAAGAGACAATTTTTTATTTTTTTTATTTTTTTTTGCGCAAAGTTGTCACCAAATGATATATTGCTCAAACATGCCATGGGAATATGTGAAATTACACCCCAAAATACATTCTGTTGCTTCTCCTGAGTACGGGGATACCACATGTGTGAGACTTTTTGGGAGCCTAGCCGCGTACGGGACCCCGAAAACCAAGCACCGCCTTCAGGCTTTCTAAGGCCGTAAATTTTTGATTTCACTCTTCACTGCCTATCACAGTTTCGGAGGCCATGGAATGCCCAGGTGGCAAAAAAAAAACCCAAATGACCCCATTTTGGAAAGTAGACACCCCAAGCTATTTGATGAGAGGTATAGTGAGTATTTTGCAGACCTCACTTTTTGTCACAAAGTTTTGAAAATTGAAAAAAGAAAAAAAAATTTTTTTTTCTCGTCTTTCTTTATTTTCAAAAACAAATGAGAGCTGCAAAATACTCACCATGCCTCTCAGCAAATAGCTTGGGGTGTCTACTTTCCAAAATGGGGTCATTTGGGGGGGGGTTTGTGCCACCTGGGCATTCCATGGCCTCCGAAACTGTGATAGGCAGTGAGGAGTAAAATCAAAAATGTACGCCCTTAGAATTCCTGAAGGCAGTGATTGGTTTTCGGGGTCCCGTACGCGGCTAGGCTCCCAAAAAGTCCCACACATGTGGTATCCCCATACTCAGGAGAAGCAGCTAAATGTATTTTGGAGTGCAATTCCACATATGCCCATGGCCTGTGTGAGCAATATATCATTTAGTGACAACTTTGTGCAAAAAAAAAAAAAAAAAAAAAAAATTTGTCACTTTCCCGCAACTTGTGTCAAAATATAAAACATTCCATGGACTCAACATGCCTCAAAGCAAATAGCTTGGGGTGTCTACTTTCCAAAATGGGGTAATTTGGGGGGGTTTTATGTCATCTGGGCATTTTATGGCCTTCAAAACTGTGATAGGTAGTGAGGAGTAAAATCAAAAATGTACGCCCTTAGAAATCCTGAAGGCAGTGATTGGTTTTCGGGGCCCCGTACGCGGCTAGGCTCCCAAAAAGTCCCACACATGTGGTATCCCCGTACTCAGGAGAAGCAGCTAAATGTATTTTGGGGTGCAATTCCACATATGCCCATGGCCTGTGTGAGCAATATATCATTTAGTGACAACTTTTTGTAATTTTTTTTTTTTTTTTTTTTTTTTTGTCATTATTCAATCACTTGGGACAAAAAAAATGAATATTCAATGGGCTCAACATGCCTCTCAGCAAATTTCTTGGGGTGTCTACTTTCCAAAATGGGGTCATTTGTGGGGGTTTTGTACTGCCCTGCCATTTTAGCACCTCAAGAAACGACATAGGCAGTCATAAATTAAAGGCTGTGTAAATTCCAGAAAATGTACCCTAGTTTGTAGACGCTATAACTTTTGCGCAAACCAATAAATATACGCTTATTGACATTTTTTTTACCAAAGACATGTGGCCGAATACATTTTGGCCTAAATGTATGACTAACATTGAGTTTTTTGGATTTTTTTTAGAACAAAAAGTAGAAAATATCATTTTTTTTCAAAATTTTCGGTCTTTTTCCGTGTATAGCGCAAAAAATAAAAACGGCAGAGGTGATCAAATACCATCAAAAGAAAGCTCTATTTGTGGGAAGAAAAGGACGCAAATTCCGTTTGGGTACACCATTGCATGACCGCGCAATTAGCAGTTAAAGCGACACAGTGCCGAATTGTAAAAAGTGCTCTGGTCAGGAAGGGGGTAAATCCTTCCGGGGCTGAAGTGGTTAAATTATTAGCAAAAATAATAGCAAAACGCCTCAATAGCATTATAGGAAAATTAATACATAGAGATCAAGTAGGCTTCATGCCAAATAGACAGGCAGGCGATAATATACGCAGGGCAGTGTTATTGGCACATATTGCTAAAAAACGGAAAATCCCTTTTATGTTTTCTATCTCTCGATATTAAGAGGGCATTTGACACAGTATCCTGGCAATATATGCAATATTCATTACAAAAATGGGGTTTTGGACCCCACTTTTTAACATGGATCAAAGCATTATATAATAAACCCAAAGCCTATATAAAATATGCTGGATACAAATCTGAAGCCTTTAATATCGAAAGAGGTACCCGACAGGGTTGCCCATTATCTCCCTTATTATTTGCCCTTATACTCGAACCCATGGCCCAATACATCAGAACAAACCAAACTATAACTGGCATTGAAGTAGGAGGTATTACACACAAACTATGTATATTTGCAGACGATATATTACTTTTTCTATCATCACCACAGGTCTCTGGTCCTAACTTAATACCAGCTCTTGATGGATTTGCAGCCCTATCCGGCCTTATGATTAATCCTAAGAAATGCCTAGTGCTTAATATTTCACTCACAAACATGGAATTGATCCCGGCTAGGGCTGCACTCCCATTCACATGGGCAGAAAAATCAATCCCATATCTTGGAATTCATTTAACAGCATCTCATTCTGATTTATTCTCAACCAATTATCCTCCTGTATTAAGACAGATCACAAATCTAATAAAACAATGGTCGCAACTTTCTTTATCCTGGATAGGGAAGATTAATGCAATCAAAATGACTATTCTACCCAAATTGCTTTATCTATTCAGAGTCCTCCCTATTCCAATTCCTTCCTATTTTTTGAGAATAGTACAAAAAAGAGCAACTTCGTTTATATGGGGCTCTTCTAAACCACGTATACCTATACACACACTACATCTTCCCAAAAATAAAGGAGGCCTGGGATACCCTAATTTTACTAACTACTACAGAGCAGCACATTTGGCCAGTCTGTCCAAATACCATGCAAAACAGGAAATCCCATTATGGGTATTTATAGAGGCTTCAGAAAATGACCCTCTAATAATATCAAATTTATTATGGCTTGATCCTAAAGACCGCTTTAAAATTCATAATCCCATAACTAAACACTTCTTATCTCTCTGGGATAAACTAAAAACCAAATATCCGTTACAATCTCGGCACAATCCTCTCCTATCTTTTATCAGAAATCCGGCCTTTTATCCGGCATGGATCTACCCAAATTCTTTTAAAGCTTGGACAACATCAGGCATTCAGACACTAAATGACTTCATAGCATCTAAATCATTCCTTTCATTCCCATCGCTTAGAGAAAAATATGATCTACCAAACTCTGAGATATTTAGATATCTTCAAATCAAAAATTTCTATACACCATTCCTAAAGGGGGATACACCATTATGCCAATTATCCATTTTTGAATCAATCTGTACAAAAGATCCATTTGCTAAAGGTACAATTTCATCACTTTATAATCAATTATATGGAGTAGCAAATCTTAATAGACCCTCTTACGTTCAGAGGTGGGAGGAGGACCTGGGACGAACTTTAGAAGACACGGACTGGTCTAACATATGGCTCACATCTAAGTCATCTTCACCCAACATCTTAGCACTGGAGACAAATTATAAAGTCCTAACTCGCTGGTACCTTGTACCCGCTAGAGTGGCAAAATATTCACCTAATACCTCAGCTCTTTGTTTTCGAGGATGCCCAGAAATAGGCACATATTTACACATATGGTGGACGTGCCCAGTAATCCAAACCTTCTGGAAGGAAGTCTTCGTGATTGCATCTAAAATATTTAAAAAAATAATACAACCAGATCCATATTTAACTTTACTTAATCTAAAACCGGAATGGTTAACACTCTCTCAATTCAAACTTATGATCCAACTAATAACGGCTGCAAAACAAACAGTGGCCAAGGCATGGAAATCTCCTACATTGGTACTAGCAGAAACAATTCACAGAATGAATAATACAATGTCCCATGCTAAGATGGTAGCCATCGATCAAAATCAAATTCCAAAATTTGAAAAACTTTGGCATCCTTGGATAAAACAACAGTTCCTGTCAAACTTCAATGACTCTGTCCTGTTGCCATGGTAACAGATTAAATGACTTACAGAGACACCCATTCTAAGGCTTCAAAGAGAACTAAAAAGAATAATAAACCGACGAGCGGGACAACCGTGTGGACCATACCTCTACCTTTCAACCCTTTTTCTTCTTTCTCTTTCGTTTTCTCCACCTTACGATTAAAGCTCATTATCAGAATTTATTTGACCTATATACACTCTACTTGTAAACAATATGTATAGTAGGAATAAATCATTTAAATACCTACAAAAGTAACTAAGGAAATGATATATATCTTTAATTTAGGTTTACGTGAACCCAATGTTTAATATTTGAAATTTCATGATATTTACCTATATAAACCCTACTGTAAAACAATGAGCTTACTTTATAGATCCTTGTAAACGTACTTTATGTATCTTTATAATATTGTATACTCAATAAACTTCTTTTGACAAGGAATACGAGGATCCTTCCGCAGGCTTTGCAGGATCAGGGAGGCCATGCAGCGTAGGTTTGCTGAGGCATTCGGTCCAGAGTTCTCTGGGTCACTAAGGATGACATGATCCGCAGCCACCTCCTCCCAGCCACGTACAAGTCCATGGGTTTCTTTGGACTGTAAATGATCACTTGAAGACTGCTGCTGATGCTGAGTGCCAGGCTCCACCTCCATGCTGACACAATCCTCCTCATACTCCTCCTCCTCCTCGTCCTCTTCCTGTGTGATTGGCGGGCATGCAGGAACACTGTCTGGATAAAGGGGGCCTTGAGAAGTAAGGAAGTCCTCCTCTTCCTCCCTTTGTTCTGCCTCAAGTGCCCTGTCCATTATTCCACGCAGCATGTGCTCCAACAGGTAGACAAGTGGGACAGTGTCACTGATGCATGCACTGTCACTGCTCACCATCCCCATGGCCTCCTCAAATGGTGACAGGACAGTGCATGCATCCCTGATCATAGCCCAAGGTCCCCTGACCCTGCCCATAGACCAAGGTCCCCTAAACCCTGTCCTGGTGCCATAGTTGCATAGGTACTCATTGATGGCCCTCTGCTGTGCGTGCAGCCGCTGCAGCATGGCCAACGTTAAGTTCCACCTGGTGGGCATGTAAATTCCTTTTGGAGGTCAGCCAGCCGAGCACTGGCATTATATGACCTGCGGAAATGCACACAGACTTTCCTGGCCTGCCTCAGGATGTCCTGTAAACCCGGGTACCTGCCCAAGAACTCCTGCACCACCAAGTTAAGGACGTGAGACAAACAGGGCACATGGGTCAGTTGTCCATGTCGGAGGGCGGAGAGGAGGTTGGTGCCATTGTCGCAAACTACCATACCTGCCTTAAGCTGGCATGGCATCAATCACCTCTGAACCTGCCCCTGCAGAGCTGACAGAATCTCTGCCCCAGTGTGGCTCCTGTCCCCCAAGCACACCAGCTCAAGCACAGCATGGCATCTTTTTGCCTGCGTACTTGAGTAGCCCCTTGAACGCCTACGGAGCACCGCTGGTTCTGAGGACAAATCGGCACAGGAAGAGGCCATGGAGGAAGAAGAAGAGGAGGGGGGTGGAGGAGAGAGGTTTGGCAGAATTAGGGATGAGCTTCGAGCTTGAGTCGAACTCATGTTCGACTTAAACATCGGCTGTTCGCCAGTTTGCTGAACAGCGAACAATTTGGGGTGTTCTCAGGAAATTCGAAAGCTGCGGAACAACCTTTAAAGTTTAAAAGTCTATGGGAGAAATCAAAAGTGCTAATTTTAAAGGCTTATATGCATGGTATTGTCATAAAAAGTGTTTGGGAGCCTGGGTCCTGCCCCAGCAGAAATGTATCAATGCAAAAAAAGTTTTAAAAAACTGCAGTTTTTTCAGGAGCAGTGATTTTAATAATGCTTAAAGTGAAACAATAAAAGTGTAATATTCCTTTAAATTTCGTACCTGGGGGTGTCTATAGTATGCCTGTAAAGGGGCGTATGTTTCTCGTGTTTAGAACAGTCTGACAGCAAAATGACATTTCAAAGGAAAAAAAGTCATTTAAAACCATTAGCGGCTATTAATGAATTGTCGGTCCGACAATACACATAAAAGTTCATTGATAAAAATGGCATCGGATTTCCCCACAGGGGAACCCAGAGCCAAAATTTAAGAAAAAAATATGGCGTGGGGGACCCCCTAAATTCCATACCAGGCCCTTCAGGTCTGGTATGGATTTTAAGGGGAACCCCGCGCCAAAATTTAAAAAAAAATGGCGTGGGGTCCCCCCAAAAATCCATACTAGACCCTTATCCAAGCACGCAACCTGGCAGGCCGCAGGAAAAGAGGGGGGATGAGAGAGCGCCCCCCCCTCCTGAACCGTACCAGGCCACATGCCCTCAACATGGGAGGGTCCCCATGTTGACGAGGACAAGGGCCTCATCCCCACAACCCTTGGCCGGTGGTTGTGGGGGTCTGCAGGTGGGGGGCTTATCGGAATCTGGAAGCCCCTTTTAACAAGGGGACCCCCAGATCCCGCCCCCCCTGTGTGAAATGGTAATGGGGTACAAAAGTACCCTCACTATTTTACAAAAAAGTGTCAAAAATGTTAAAAATTACAAGAGACAGTTTTTGACAATTCCTTTATTTAAAGTCTTCTTCTTTCCATCTTCTTCAGGTCTTTTTCCTTCTTCCTTCCTTCTTCCTTCGGTTTCTTCCTCCATCTTCTTCTTCCTCTGGTTCTTCCTCAGATCCACTGCTTCTTGCTCCAGTGTTATCGTCCGGCATCTTCCTCTGCGGTGTCTTCTTCCCAGCTTCCTTCTTGGGCCGCTCCGCATCCATGGGAGGCTCCCGCTGTGTGACGCTTCTCTTCTTCTGACACCTCTTAAATAACAGAGGGCAGGGCCACCCAGTGACCCCGCCCCCCTCTGACACACAGGGACTTGGCAGGACTTCCCTATGGCGTTCATCGTGATGTCAGAGGGGGCGGGTCACCCGGTTACGCTACCCCAAAGCACCCTCCCAATATTGAGGGCATGTGGCCTGGTATGGTTCAGAAGGGGGGGCGCTCTCTCGTCCCCCCTCTTTTCCTGTGGCCTGCCAGGTTGCATGCTTGGATAGGGTCTGGTATGGATTTTTGGGGGGACCCCATGCCATTTTTTAAAAAAATGTTGGCGCAAGTTCCCTTAAAATCCATACCAGAACTGAAGGGTCTGGTATGGATTTTGAGGGGGACCCCATGCCATTTTTTTTTAAATTTTGGCACGGGGTTCCCCTTAATATCCATACCAGACCTGAAGAGCATGGTATGGAATTTAGGGGGACCCTCACGCCATTTTTAAAAAAAATTTGGTTCGGGGTTCCCCTGTGGGGAAATCCCATGCCGTTTTTATCAATGAACTTTTATGTGTATTGTTGGACCGACAATTCATTAATAGCCGCGAGTAGTTTTAAATGACTTTTTTTCCTTTGAAATATTATTTTGCTGTCAGACTCTTCTAAACACTGGAAACATGCGCCCCTTTTCAGGCATACTATAGACACCCCCAAGGTAGGAAATTTAAAGGAATATTACACTTTTATTGTTTCACTTTAAGCATTATTAAAATCACTGCTCCCGAAAAAACGGCCGTTTTTAAAACTTTTTTTGCATTGATACATGTCCCCTGGGACAGTACCCAGGTCCCCAAACACTTTTTATGACAATAACTTGCATCCCTAGGCAGAATCACATCTATGGGACTAGTAGAATTTTGGAGGTGTGGTGACGGAACAACCTCCAATACTACTGCACCCTGTCCTGCATCCTTCCCAGCTGCCAGAAGAGTCACCCAGTGCGTGGTGAAAGATAAGTAACGTCACTGTCCATGCCTGCTGGACCATGAGTCAGCGGTAATATGCACCTTACTGCTGACCGCCCTGTCCATCGAGGCCAAGACATTGCCTTCAACATGACGGTAGAGAGCCGGAATTGCCTTCCATGAGAAAAAGTGGCGTTTGGGAACCTGCCACTGAGGAACCGCACATTCCACAAACTCACGGAAGGTGGCAGAGTCTACCAACTGAAAAGGCAGCAGTTGAAGTGCTAGCAATTTAGCCAAGCTAGCATTCAACCACTGGGCATGTGGATAGCTGGGAGCAAACGTCTTGTGGTGCAGCAGCTGGGGCAGGGAAATTTGCCTGGTACAATCTGACGTCGGTGTACTGATAGCAGATTGCCCGCAAGTACTTGGCTGTGACACACCTAATTCTACACCTTCATTCCTCTCAGTGCAGGTTTCAGAGAGGACTGAAGGTATAGTGGGGTTGGAGATCCCAGCTGATGAGGAGCAAGGAGAGGTCCACTTTGTTCTTTGGTGTGGGTCTTTTAGGTACGCTTGCCAACTAACTGCATGGCAGGTTGATATATGTCTGGTCAAGCATGTGGTGCCCAAGCGGGTGATGTTTTGAGACATATGTTTGAGACATATGTTGCAAATAGCAGCGGTGGGATCTGATGCACTCATCTCAAAAAAGGCCCACACCAAAGAACTTTTGGAATAACGCGCAGAGACAGCAGCGCCCTGCACATGCGGAGCTCTGCGGTGTGATGCAGTCAGTGTGCTGCCCTTAAGCTGGCCCCTGGAGGGCGTCCTGCCTCGTTGGAGAAGTGCCTCCTCCTCCTCTTCCTCCTCCCCCTTCTCCTCTCTCCTATCAGGCACCCATGTGGAGTCAGTGACCTCATCATCCCCTCCCTTCTCTCCCCATCACTGGAGCAAACCTGGCAGTATGCTGCAGCTGGGGGAACATGACTGCCAGATTGCTGTCCTTCTTGGGCAACCCCTCTCTCTGGGCTCACGTTACTGCCTTCCTCTAGATGGATACCATCATCATAGCCTTCAAAACGCTGGGCATCCTCCTGGAGCATGTACCCAACACTGTGGTCAATCAGTTCAGGGGACTCCTCAGGAGGACATGGTGGGGCTAGGGAAGGAGCGACTGATGCCATTGAGCCGAGGGAAGAGGCCGCGTTGGCAGCTGCTTTGCCAGACAAAGTTCCCTGACCCTGGGTGAGAGAGGATGAGGAGGATGAGGACGGCTTGGTCATCCACTCTACCAATTCTTCCGCATGTTGCGGCTCAACACGGCCAGCTGCCGAAAAAAAGGACAAGCGTGTCTCACGACCCCGTGCTGATGAGGATGCACCGTCTCCACAAACAGCACTGTTGCCTCTAGACACAGAGCCTGCTTGCCCTCTTTTATTGGCTTGTGACTGTCTGCCTCTCCTTGTTGGCCTTCCAGACATACTAATGGCCTGCAGTGAGATGTAGCTGCACAAAGCTGGGATGTATGTATATACTGATACTGCAGCTAGCAGAACCAACTGCCTGCCTGTAGTATTATTAGTATGAGAACACCAGCAATTGTCTTCAGGTAGCTTTAGGTGCACACTGTGCAGAGGACGCAGTACACGAACTGTAAACACTACAGCTTCCTGCCTGTGGTACTAATAGGATCAGAAGAATACCACCAATTTTCTTCAGGTAGCTTTAGGTGCATACTGTGCAGAGGACACAGTACACTAACTGTAAATACTGTAGCTGCCTGCCTGTGGTACTAGTAGGATCAGAGGAACACCACCAATTTTCTTCAGGTAGCTTTAGGTGCACACTGTACAGAGGACACAGTACACTAACTGTAAATACTGTACCTGCCTGCCTGTGGTACTAATAGAATCAGAAGAACACCACCAAATTTCTTCAGGTAGCTTTAGGTGCACACTGTGCAGAGGATGCACTACACTAACTGTAAATACTGCAGCTGCCTGCCTGTGGTACTAATAGGATCAGAAGAACACCACCAATTTTCTTCAGGTAGCTTTAGGTGCACACTGTGCAGATGACACAGTACACTAACTGTAAATACTGCAGCTGCCTGCCTGTGGTATTAATAGGATCAGAACAACAGCAATTTTATTCAGGTAGGTTTAGGTGCACACTGTGCAGAGGACGCACTACACTAACTGTAAATACTGCAGCTGCCTGCCTGTGGTATTAATAGGATCAGAACAACAGCAATTGTCTTCAGGTAGCTTTAGGTGCACACTGTTCAGAGGACACAGTACACTAACTGTAAATGCTGCTGCTGCCCGCCTGTGGTATTAATAGGATCAGAACAACAGCAATTGTCTTCAGGTAGGTTTAGGTGCACACTGTGCAGAGGATGCACTACACTAACTGTAAATACTGCAGCTGCCTGCCTGTGGTATTAATAGGATCAGAACAACAGCAATTGTCTTCAGGTAGCTTCAGGTGCACACTGTGCAGAGGACACACTGCACTAACTGTAAATACTGCAGCTGCCTGCCTGTGGTACTAATAGGATCAGAAGAACACCAGTAATTTTCTTCAGGTAGCTTTAGGTGCACACTGTGCAGGGGATGCACTACACTAAATTGTAAATACTGCAGCTGCCTGCAGTACTAATAGGATCAGAAGAACACCACCAATTTTCTTCAGGTAGCTTTATTTGCACACTGTGCAGAGGATGCACTACGCTAACTGTAAATACTGCAGCTGCCTGCGGTACTAATAGGATCAGAAGAACACCACCAATTTTCTTCTGGTAGCTTTAGGTGCACACTGTGCAGAGGACGCACTACACTAACTTTAAATACTGTAGTTAATAGGACTAATAGGATCAGAAGAACAACAGTAATTTTCTTCAGGTATCTGTAGATACTGTAAAAACACCTGCCTGCCTGTAGGAACAGAATAACAGGAACGGATCTAGCTAAACTGAATACAGTATATATATATATATATATATATATATATATATATATATATATATATATATATATAAACAACACCTAGGATGCATTCCCAGTCTCTTTAGAGACAATGAACAGTCCATGTGATTGTTTTGTATTTTTATTGAGGGATTTGAACTTGGATAGACATAGTACATAGAGATATTTATGGGATGCCCAGTAGAACAAGCAATCGTTGATTGTATATCAATCAGTTGGGACAACTATATAGCTTGCCCTGGATCACAGACTGTTTTAAGCCTATGCAAAAGGTTTTTTTGTTCATTTTTCTTCTTAATCACACTGTGCCATTGTCCACAAGTTACTTATTTCCCCAAAGGACACTTGTATTTTAACTATTCCTAAACCAGCAACAGCGCTACTTACCTATATGTTTTTGCTAGGGACAAGTATATACACTTGGCTTACTCCAGTCTCCTTCAGCACATCTCTTGCTTGCAGACTGTTGCTCTCTCTCCAGCTCACGACTTACTCCAGGCACAGCTAGCACGTAGTTAAGCCCAACCCTGACTCAGTCAGTCCTCAGCAACTGCCTTTTGCAGGCAGGGACCGCGGGTCCCTTTAATGTAGCAAGACTTAGATATAGGAAGTCTTTAGTGCTAGCTGTCCTTTGGTGGACTACTGTTCCCAGTAAGCCCTATTCAGGCCCTGGCAGCCCTCCTGACTGCAGGTTCTAGACTTTACTGTCACTGACATTGCAATCCTCACTGGCTCAACACCCAGCTCTGACTGTTTCCTCTCAGTTCTCTCTGGCATGCCTCTCCAGTCCTCCTGACTGCCCATGCCACTCACCAGCTTCCTGGCTGCAAACTGGTGGTTTCCTCCTGAAGATTTTCCTGGCAGTACTAGCTCCCGCTGTCTTGAAGGGATCCATCCTGCACCCGAGTCCCAGGCCCAAGGTCACCCCCCCAGACTGGGGAGCTCCTTCAAAGGCCGCGACAGCCTAGTACTCCATGCTAAGTTCTTTCACCCGACAACTCCTCCCCAGCTGGACTGACCCTGGGTATTTCAAGGAGGCCTGCCCCCTGCCAATCCTAGTTGGGGATTGGTCAGGGCTCCCTGAGACACCCCAGACTGCTCCTCCCTGCTTCCTCTCCTCTTTTTCTAGAATGCTCTAGAAGCAAGAGGGAGGTAACCGTGGAGTGATGCTGACTGTGTGAGTCACAGCTCCTGCTCTGAGCCACACCCAGCTCACACAGATCAAAACAAACCGGCCTAGCTTAAATCTACCTGCTCTCACAAAAATCTTAACTCTGGCACCTAACTAAGTAGAGGGTGTTACATTATGTTTTGCACACAACATGTGGCATATTTCACAGAGAAAATGGCTATCTTTACCATCTGTGAGGACTTGGCTCCTATTTGTTCAAGTTCATTATTTCTCTGCAGCTTTTACTGCCATTATGAAACTTGTACTAAACCTTTATATTATGGTCTACTGGGTCTGAAGCCTGGATGAATGGCCTAAAGTTGCATACTTTTCAACAGAGGTTGTCCCATACCCACCCTGGTATCCTTTTGGAGGGAGTATTCAACTTGGCATGTGTTTTTGTCAGTAAGTAAAAGTAAAGTAAATCATGGGTGGGTAATCCACATATTTGAGCCACCTTTACTATATAGCAATGAACAGATCACCCCACTACCACTGCCACTGCTGACACCAATTTATTTGCTACCTACAGCCACATAGTACTACTATACTATGATCCAGATCCATGTCTACTCCTGTTCTCATAGATAACTACTGTTAGTGCTACCTCTATTTCAAAGACAACAAATATGTGTTTTCCAGCTGATCATGCCTAAATGCTGGCACTCCAGTGTAAAACATTTTTTTTTTCATTTCAAAATTGCCTGTTAATAAAAAATCAAAGATGATGAAAGACGTAAAGTCTTTGCATCACTACCAAAATATTGACTTACCCTGTTTTGTTATCTGGAGCTTTTTTTGGACGGATATGTAAAGGTATAAAAGTTGTGCATGGGAGAGTGGGCATGCCTTTTTCCTTAAAAAATAATTGCTTAATGTCTGGAGAAGTTGATGACCACGTAAAATAACACATACTATATTTCTTATATTCATGTATTAATTACATAAAGAAAAGCAGAAAGGAAATCACAATGGAGGAGAGTAATGGCAAGAAAGATGCCTGTTAATTGTACCCAAACTTGAAAGAGAGAAATTGCCTACAATATTAGATAATGAAAAGCAGTTCAAGCAAAGAAATCATTGAAAAGAATTGCTGAAAAGGCACAATGTTTCGCCTGTGGGTGTTAGGTTTCATGATTTCCTTCACTATGAATAATACACATTTATCAATGCTTAGACTTAAATAGCAGCAGCGGAAAACACCATCAGCCAAAGCTGCCTCTTGCATTCTCTGTGTTTCATTGGTGTTTTTTATTCTGCCTGACATAAGTTATTGCATTAAAACAGATCATGGCATTTTGTGTAAGAAAAAGTGATAAGCTGCCTCTTCTGTACATAGTATTGTCCTTAGACTCAGCACTTTGCTCGCAAAAGCATTATTTTTTATTGGAGCAAAGAAAAAAATGGTACTTGTTTGTCACAGCGCTGTCTGGAAAGATTTTTAGATCCATAGAATTGAGGAGGTTTTGCCTAAATCAGTATTAGAGGAAGATTATGTTAATAGACTTAAGATAATAACACCAAAGAATCTGTGCATTTAGGTATGCAGCCTTGTTGTATATGTTGTTGTTTTCCAAGATATATTTAGCATATGCATTCAGAAATGCTGAAGATTATGTCAGAGTTCATACATACACTGCTACTTCGACATAACTGGGTCATTCTCTGGGAAACATAATTCTGCTTTCTCCTGCCATTCTGGATTCTTATATGTCATTCTAAAACTGTATACCAAAACAGCCTATTGGATTTTGTATTTTTATCATATTATGAAACATATGTAAATAATATACCATTTTTGTGTAACTATATACTACAGCTACTGTGGTCACTGGCCAGTCTACATGCATTCCTTACCCACTTCTAGGGATGAGCCGAACACCCCCCCCCCCCCCCCCGTTCGGTTCGCAACGAACAGGCAAAAAATTTGGCAGAACACACAAACACCGTTTATGGGACCCGAACATGAATAATCAAAAGTGCTAATTTTGAAGGCTTATATGCAAGTTATTGTCATAAAAAGTGTTTGGGGACCCGGGTTCTGCCCCAGGGGACATGTATCAATGCAATTTTTTTTTCTGTAAACGGCCGTTTTTTTGGGAGCAGTGATTTTTTTAATGCTTAAAGTGAAACAATAAAAAAGAAATATTCCTTTAAATATCGTGCCTGGGGGCGGAGGGTGGGGGGGGGGGCTATAGTATGCCTGTAAAGTGGCACATTTTTCCTGTGTTTAGAACAGTACCACAGCAAACTGACATTTCTAAAGGAAAAATTGTCATTTAAAACTGATCGCGGCTGTAATGAATTGTCGTGTCTCGGAAATATAGATTAACCTCATTGAAAAAATGAGCATAGGATCCCCCCCAGTCCATTACCAGGCCCTTTGGGTCTGGTATGAATATTAAGGGGAACCCAAAATCAAAATTAAAAAAAAAAAATGCGTGGGGGCCCCCCTAAAATCCATACCAGCCCCTTCAGGTCTGATATGGAAATTAAGGGGAACCCTGCGCCAAATTTTTTAAAAAATGGCGTAGGGGTCCCCCCAAAATCCATACCAGACCCTTCAGGTGTTGCTGTTGCTATCTATGGATTTAAGCTATCTGTCCAAGAAGCTGATAAAGACTATGGGCAAGATGTTAGTTCATTGAGAGAGACTTTTTTGTAGATTATGGCCTGAAGTCACTTCCATCACCTGCGGCTGCAATCAGTCTACTTAAGAGGACCCAAACCACACTTGCCTGTTCAAACCTTAGGTTGCATAAGATAGCTTCAAACAGCAAGGCTGTTATGGAGGCCTTTCCCTCTCAAGATCGCACCAGGGATTTGAAAGACCTAGACTTGGCAAAAGACTGCCTACCCATGCAGCACAGCCTAGGACTAAATTGGGATCTCAAGTCTGACACCCTCACCTTCCAGGTCAACCAGGAGCCAAAGCCTTTTACACTGTGTGGTGTCTTGTCTATAATAAACAGCCTGTATAACCCGCTCGGGTTTGCAGCACCAGTGACCGTCCAAGGTAAGATGCTGCTCGGAGAGCTTACTGCAGACACATGTGATTGGGATTCTCCACTCACTCCTGAAAAAGGCACATATGTACTGATGGTGCCTGAATCTGATGCAGAAGTCCACCCTCAGGTTTCTGCACTACACACAACAGTTGCTAAAAAATTGTCAGGATCCAAGCGCTTTCATAGATTCTCCACTTGGAAGTCTTTACACAGAGCTATAGCCTGCTTAATTCACATAGCCAGATCTTTTAAAGCCACGCCTACAGGATCAAGACATTGCAAAGGTTGGCACTATTGTGACAAGGCATACATAGTGGATGAACTCACACAGGCTAAAAATGTTATCATCCATTGTGTCCAACAAGAGACTTATGCACTAATACTAGAATGCCTTCAAAAATACAAGAATAATCCAAAAGACTGTCCTCTAAAGAAACTTGATGCCTTTGAAGACAGCAAACCCAACTTGGAACCTGGCACCATTGTTCTTGTGAAAGACTCTCAGTCGAGCAGAAACGAATGGCCCTTGGGCCTGATAACCCAAGTGTTTCCAAGAGAAGATGGGAAAGTCAGGAAAGGTTTAGGCAAGATGAGCCTAAACTTTTTTCCTCAGACCTGTGTCCGAACTAATTTTACTACTCTCCCCAGAGGGACCATCATAGTTGGTATCCATGGGATACCAGACGGGGAGTGTCATGCCTTCAGCAAGTATTTATGTGCTTTCGTTTAATTGTTGAATATGCTAAAGGTATGTAAAGTATATTGTAATATCGCCATCTAGTGTCTCTTTTACATACTTATTATCTGTGACTAATTTACTGAAGATAGGCAGATTGTCGCTTAAAAGCCACCGTAGCTTTCCATAATTCCTGTGGGCTTGTTCATGAGATCTGAGAGACAGCCCCCAGTAACCATCTTCCATCTTCATCTATGTGTCTTTTCCAGAGGACTCCACACCTATTCAGCTGCAATTCTAATGTCAGCCTAACGGAAACATCACCAGTATGTTTATAACCCCTTTCCCTAGTTAGACTAGTGTGTTAGGACTGTATAGTTTGTATATTGTGTATACTGATTGTATGTTATTTCTTTTATTTTAGTTTTACTCTAACTTCCCTGCAATAAAAGTTGAAAAAAGGACCTTGCGCCTGCCTCAATGAGTTGTTAAGGGAGGAGAGTTAGCTGTCTGTCTAATTATACCTTGGCCACGTATAGTGAGGGCAAAACAATATGTATAAACTGGTATCTTTTGAGAAAATGGGTGATGACATCACATTGCCACCTTAGGGTAAGATAAAAAATCAGCCATAAATGAAGACCCTCTAAAAAGTAAAATGAGCAAAATTTTCATCCTGCTACATGATCTGGCAGAGCCACCTGCCACTGAGGAATCATGAAGAATCTGTAATACCAGGGGTAGTTTCTTCCATAAAGTGAAGTGATAGCACTTTTTATTGTGCCACCAACTTAAAAGGCAACATAGACAACTATCTCAGCTGGAATTCCAAGACTTAGTACAGTACTGTTATTTATATCTTACATAACATGGATAACTGGTTTTCCATAATTGCATGAGAATAAGAAGAGTGACAATAATCTGCATTCCTTTTCTCAAATACCAGTAGTGGCTGTGTTTATTAGAATTTTAACTGTCATACAACTTGAGACATGTAAATACTTTAAAATACATTGCATGCACTGAATTACTTAGTAATGCTGAACATTTACAATCAGAAAACAAAACTGAAGGGAATAATCCATCATTTTTTTCCCTTGCCATATGTAACAAAATATTATATTCAAATGTCAAGGCTTGAAACTGTTTTATAAAGTGACTTTGTTTATTAAAATTGAATCTGAATATTGTGTTTAGTCACTCTAAATATCAAATCATGTTTCCGCTAATGGTTTTAATTTATCATGGGGAGATATCTTAAAATATCTTGGGGAGTTGTTATTATTTAGTTTGTCAAATTCTATGCAAATAGGAACCTCTCTTATTATTCTTGTATATATCTGAAAATCTTGGTTCGGACAATTATATAAATAAAATCATTTTAAATAATTCCTTTAAGGGCTCTTTTACACCTGTTTTGCTCTCTGAAGAGCAATCCAAATTCAGATTGCTCTTCAGAGTGCATTTGTATCTCCTCCTCACCGCCTGTTTTAACCCCCTAAATAATGGACAGCTGTGCCGCAACCACCCGCTGTACAGCCTGCAGAGAATGACAGGGAATATAACCATTGTCATTGCCATGACATGTGTATACTCCAGGCTGCTGCCTCTGCAGGAAATGGGAGAGTGGTTGGGGCAGTAAAAACATGGCTTAGCTATGAAGTTTTACCACCCACAATCGCAGGTGTAAGCAAGCCCTAAAAGTGTTGTTTTTGGCCTTTGATCCTTAGGTACTCAGTCCAACATACCTTGTACTTTGGGCTCTGCTTTTAAGAAAGTTTTGAGGAGCAAACAAGTTTAACTGGTATGTTTTGCTTATTTGGGAATTAATGCCATTTTATACTATCTGATGAAACTACATTTCCAGTTTTTCAATTGCTACGACTCAGTAATTACTACACATGTCATTACTGAATGATAAATAAAAGCATATGTATAGCTAAGACTTTTTTTTTGTTTTGCGTAGAAAACGGAATGATCTTTCCGGTGTAGCCAAAGCTGCAGTTAACTTTTACAGTACTGGAAGACAGCCACAGAGGATGGTATGCGGTGGATGTGAGGAGTTTTGAGCTTTCTTTTTGTGGTATTTAATCACCACTGCTCCTTTTAATTTTTTGCTAAAAAAACTAAAGAAGACTGAAAATTTTGAAATAAAACATGTTTTCCTTAGTGTCTGTTATAACATTTTTCAAATAAACTTACTTTATAAATTTAGGCCAAAATGTATTCTGTATTTATAATAGAATGTTTAATAAAAGTTTTTAAAAATACAAAGTATGCATAATAAAAGCACAACAGTAGAAGAGTTATGCCCTGTACACATGACCGGATTTTCCGACAACAAATTTTGGATGTGAGCTTGTTGGCTGAAAGTCCGACCGTGTGTATGCTCCATCAAACATTTGTTGTCGGACTTTCCGCCAACAAATGTTGGCTAGCAGGTTCTCAAATTTTCCACCAACAAAACTTTGTTGTCGGGAATTTCCGATCATGTGTACACAAGTCCGACACACAAAAAGTTCACGCATGCTCGGAATCAAGCAGAAGCAGCCACACTGGCTATTGAAGTTCCCTTTTCTCGGCTCGTCGTACGTCTTGTACATTACCACGTTCCCACGTTCGTAATTGTAACTATAGCAATGAATGACACATGTATAGGAGTCTGATATGGCTGCACACCCCGGTACTAATGTTTAAACGAAAGTGGATAATTCCCCATGGGGCTTTTTAGCAGCAAATAGGAATCAAAATAATTTTTCATAAAAATTATTAATTTTATTCATCAAGAGACAATTGGACATCAATGTGATACAAAAGTTAAAATATGAACTCTGGTGTACACAATGCGAGACAGTTTGAACTATGAAGGGGAAGCAAACAGTGGATAATACCATGTCATATAATTAATAAACAATATATATCAGAGGGTACTCCCTTACATTAATGGGTTGTAATTATACTATCCGATGTTTATGAAAAGCCCCAAATGACCTTATTGCCGCGTACACACGGTCGGACTTTTCGACTGGACTTGTCCGATGGACGCTGACGGACCAAATCCGGCAGACAATCCGACGTGCGTGGTCAGCATCAGACTTCCGACGGACCGTTTCGGTCGGAAATCCAACGTACTTTAGATTTAAAGCCTGCTTCAAATCTTTACGTCGTAACTCCGCTGGACTCCGTTCCTGACGGAAAGCCCGTTCGTCTGTATGCTGGTCCGATGGACCAGATATGACGCAAGGGCAGGTTACTGCATCTCGCGCTCGCTGCAATAGGAAAAACTAATTTTCCTATTGTGATGAGCGTGGGGCATCCCAGGCCCTTAGGTCTGGTATGGATTTTAAGGGGAACCCCCTATGCCAAAAAAACGACGTAGGGTCCCCCCTAAAATCCATACCAGACCCCGATCTGAGCACGCAGCCCGGCCGGTCAGGAAAGGGGGTGGGGACGAGCGAGGGCTGCCCTGTGACCCCAGCACCCCAAAGCACCTTGTGCTTATGTTGATGAGGACAAGGGCCTCTTCCCGACAACCCTGGCCGTTGGTTGTCTGGGTCTGTGGGCGGGGGGGCTTATCAGAATCCGGGAGCCCCCTTTAATAAGGGGGCCCCCAGATCCTGGCCCCCCACCCCATGTGAATGAGTATGGGGTACATGGTACCCCTACCCATGCACCTGGGGGAAAAGTGTCAATAAAAAAACACTACACTGGTTTTTAAAGTAATTTATTAGACAGCTCCGGGGTCTTCTTCCAACTTCGGGGGTCCCTCCGGCCTCTTCTCCCAGCGTCCGATTGGTTCTTCTCCGCTCTCTCTGGCCTCTTCTCCCAGTGTTCGACCTCTGCTCCCGGTGTTCCAGTTCTTCTGCCGACTCCTCCGCTATCTTCATGCCACTCTTTTGCTAGCGGTGTCCCGGACTTCTGCCTTCTGGCTTCTTGGCTTCTTAGCTTCTTGGCTTCTTCCCTCTTCTCTTCTTCCAATGTTGACACAACGCTCTCTCTGGCTGGAATGCTCTCTGAGCACTCCGATGTGACTTATATAGGCGGTGACCCCGCCCCCTTATGCCGTCACAGTCCCTGGGCATGCTGGGACTGTGACGGCATAAGGGGGCGTGGTCAACATCACTGTCTAATAAATTACTTTAAAAACCTGTGTAGTGTTTTTTTATTGACACTTTTTCCCCCAGGTGAATCAGTAGGGGTACCATGTATCCCATACTCATTCATATAGGGTGGGGGGCCGGGATCTGGGGGCCCCCTTATTAAAGGGGGCTCCCGGATTCTGATAAGCCCCCCACCCGCAGACCCTTTCAACCAACGGCCAGGGTTGTCGGGAAAAGGCCCCTGTCCTCATCAACATGGGGACAAGGTGCTTTGGGGTGGCGGGGGCCGCAGGGCGCCCCTCTCCCCCACAGCACCCACCCCCCCCATGTTGAGGGCATGCAGCCTGGTACGGTTCAGGAGCGCGCTCATCCCCACCCCCTTTCCTGACCGGCCGGGCTGCGTGCTCGGATTGGGGTCTGGTATGGATTTTAGGGGGGACCCCACGCCGTTTTTTCGGCGTAGGGGGTTCCCATACCAGACCTAAGGGCCTGGGATGCCCCACGATGGGGCTTGCAAGGTGTCAATTTCGCAGCGCCGAGATTGACTTCCTTTTCTAGTCCCGTCGTACCCGAGTCACGTTCAAAATGATCGGACTTGTCCGTGTGTGGGCAAGTCCATTCATTCTGAAAGTCCGGTGGAAGTCTGTCAGGAAGACCGGATTCCGGAAAGTCCGGTCATGTGTAGGCAAGTCCGTCCGTTTAGAAAGTCCGGCGGTAGTCTGCCAGAAGTCCGGCGGAAGAACGTCGGACCTAGCTTCCCAGAAAGTCCGGTCGTGTGTACGTGGCATAAGGGTTATGGTCTTCTTCAGGGGGTTCTTACATTTCCCTTCCACCAAGACGGCTCGCTTATCCAGAGACTTCACTTTGTTAAAAAGCACAGAAGGAGATAAAGAATTCCCCCAATGATGATCCCGAACACTGCTTGGGAGTTGTGATCACCTCCGCCCCAAGGGGAGAACAGCCCCGGCCAGCGAGGCTTACAAGTGGTCACAGGTAGTATGCCCCCCATAGAGGAAACTGAAGACCAAAACAACTGATTATTTTATAGGAATTATTCAGGCACTGTGATATCCACAATTAGATGCACAGTGTCTATCTGTTCAGATTAAGAACATGCAAGTGCCAGGTCCAAGAGTCTGAGAAAACATGTCTGTGTGCTCACATCAGGGATCAGCTATTGTTTATTAATTATATCACATGGTATTATCCACTGTTTGCTTCCCCTTCATAGTTAAAACTGTCTCGCATTGTGTACACCAGAGTTCATATTTTAACTTTTGTATCACATTGATGTCCAATTGTCTCTTGAATAAAATTAATAATTTTTATGAAAAATTATTTTGATTCCTATTTGCTGCTAAAAAGCCCCATGGGGAATTATCCAGTTTTGTTTAAATGTTCGTAATTGTTGGCCAACATTTGTGTGACTATGTGTATGCAAGACAAGTTGGAGCCATCCTTCGAACAAAAATCCACGGTTTTGTTGTCGGAAAGTCCGATCATGTGTACGGGGCATAACAATGATCACAAAAAGTCATAACAGCAGAAAAACTCATTCTTGAGCAACGAGCAAGTGAAGAACATACACAGTGCATGAACAAGGCCATAACAGAAATAGGTGTTAAACCATATAGAGAAATTGAAAAAAACAAAAAAACAAAACAAAAGCTATACACCAAGGGTCAAGATAGAAAGAAGTGACAGTATGGAGGGTTGGGTCAAGACATGGGAGGTAATCTGTATTCAGACTGATCCCAGATATCCCATATCTTGTTGAACATGGTCATAGCATCACCAACTAGGGCTGCCATATACTCCATTCTGCAAATCATTGAAATAGCATTCAAGAACTTATCCTAAGAAGGTGGTGTAGGTGATAACCAATGCATTGGAAAATCCTCTTGGCCGCTAGCAAGATGTACGAGGCCAATTTATTTAAAGGTTTCCCAATACCGGAAAAGGGGAGGCCTGCAAGATGTAGCAGATCCAACGGGAGGGGTATTTCAAGTAGTCATTGGAGCAGAGACATTACCATAATCCAGAAAGGCACAATGAGCTCACATTGCCAAAAAATATGAAAATGGGAGAGCAGACAGATCTCTGGTGCCTTAAGGGACTTTCTTTTTTCATCTCTATGGTCCCCTGGATGCCCCCTTGGAACAGACTACATGACCACTCAGACCCAGGGAGATCTGCTGCAGGATTCTGTTGTGCATGTTTCTGAGATCCTCTTCTGCCTCCTGCTAACGGTACTGCGGACACGCGAGTGGTCTCTGCATCTTCAGCATCTTCAGCTGGGTGTACCTGGGGGCAGTGAACTGGTCCCAGTCTGTTGCAAGTCCATCCCACCATAAGGGGTCCTGGTGAAGAAGCAGGTTGGGGCTTAGACACGGAGAACCCTGAGTTGGATTTCTACAAAGGCTCACTACCATAGGAACCTGACTATATAAAGGCCAATAACAGGATAAATTCCTTCTACCCCTCACATCCATGCCTAAGGTAAATGCTCTCATTCTAACAGGCTCACTTACTTCTACTATAACATTTTCCAACAGCCATTATCTATCTTGTCTACTAAGACAAAAAATGTCATTCTCAAGGGACACTCCATCCCAAAGATATCCTCCGTGTCCATATAACGGTAGTGGCCAAGGAAGAAAAAGACCCATTGCTCTGTCCAAGCTATAAGCCAATTTCGTTCTTAAACACAATCTAAAATTCTTTACAAAAATCTTGGCTGTCCGTCTCATCCCCCATTTATCTTAGAGCATTAACTATGTCCAGGTGGGATTTATGTCTTGTAGAGAGGCCCTCAACCACATACACTTTGCAAGGTCAAGGTCCTTCCTTACCTTGCTTTCATTAGCTGATGTGGAGAATGCCTTTGATTTGGTAAGTTGGAGATTATTCCAATTTGACCACTCATTCATATAGTCCTAGTTAAAAACAATTGTGAGTGCATTCCTGGCAATGGTGGTGCATTCATGGCAATGGTGGGTGCATTCCTGGCAATGGTGAGTTCTGCACTTCTGGCAATGGTGGGTGCATTCCTGGCAATGGTGAGTTCTGCATTCTTGGCAATGGTGGGTGCTGCATTCCTAGCAATGGTGGGTGCTGCATTCCTAGCACAGGTGGGTTCTGCATTCCCAGCAATGGTGGGTGCTGCATTCCTAGCAATGGTGAGGCTACATTCATGGCAGTGGTGGGTCTGCAGATGGGCACTTGTGAGGCTGCAGATGGGCACTGACCCTTATTTTGCTTCACAGTTCTTTATTAATTTTTTTTTTCCTGAAACTTCCCTCTTAAATTGAAGGTGTGTGTTATGGCGCGTACACACGAGCGGACTTTACGGCAGACTTGGTCCGGCGTACTGGATTTCGTCGGACAATTTGATCATGTGTGGGCTCCAGCGGATTTTGTTTGCTTAAAAGTTGGACGGACTTAGATTTGAAACATGTTTTAAATCAATTCGTTGAAATCGAGTCCGGTCGAAAAGTCCGCTCGTCTGTATGCTAGTTCGACGGACAAAAAGCCACGCTAGGGCAGCTATTGGCTACTGGCAATGAACTTCCTTGTTTTAGTTCGGTCGTACATCATCACGTACGAATTCGTCGGACTTTGGTGGATTTGTGTAGGCAAGTCCGTTCATTCAGAAAGTCCATCGTAAAGTACGTCGAAAAGTCCGCCGGGAAAAGTCTGCCGTAAAGTCCGCTCGTGTGTACGCGGCATTATATGCCAATAAATACAATATATCCAAATAATACGCCCAAGCTCATCTCTTTACTCACACATAGCCACAAAGGCAAGATAATTCTTGTTGGGCAGAGTATTAGTGCTCGAACGAACACACTTAGACCGAATTTTAATGGTTCAAAAAATGTCAGACAAAATGGTTGGCCCTCACGCATGTTCACTTCATCAAATCTGGCCCTCTTTGAAAAAAGTTTGGACACCCCTGTGTTAATAGATCCAGAGAGCAGTGATAAATTACTAATTTTCTGAAAGGTCTAAAGTTGTGAGTGGTGTTCCCCAGGGTTCTGTCTTGGGGACAGTAATGTTTAATGTGTTTTATTGATGAAATGAGTTTGGAATCAAGACTCAATTACAGTGTTTGCTGGTGATACCAAAATATGCAAGGAGATAACTTCGGTACAGGTTATAGCATAATTACTGGAAGACTTTGAAAAAATAGGGTGTTGGGTAGCTTTAGGGTAGATGAGGTTCAATATTGCAGAATGAAAATCTATGCACTTGGG
>JBBDGP010004121.1:67500-133365 GCA_037952835.1 Lithobates septentrionalis | reverse complement strand
CCTTTATTATACCCAATCCTCCCTCTGTCCTTCTATTATACCCCAATCTCCCTCTGTCTTCTATTATACCCAATCCTCCCTCTGTCCTTCTATTATACTCAATCCTCCCTCTGTCCTTCTATTATACCCCAATCCTCCCCTCTGTCCTTCTATTATACCCCAATCCTCCTCTGTCCTTCTATTATACCCCAAATCCTCCCCTCTGTCCTTCTATTATACCCCAATCCCCCCTCTGTCCTTCTATTATACCCCAATCCCCCTCTGTCCTTCTATTATACTCCAATCCTCCTCTGTCCTTCTATTATACCCCAATCCCCACCTCTGTCCTTCTATTATACCCCAATCCTCCCTCTGTCCTTCTATTATACCCCAATCCTCCCTCTGTCCTTCTATTATACCCCAATCCTCCCCTCTGTCCTTCTATTATACCCCAATCCTCCCTCTGTCCTTCTATTATACCCCATCCCCCCTCTGTCCTTCTATTATACCCCAATCCTCCCTCTGTCCTTCTATTATACCCCAATCCCCCTCTGTCCTTCTATTATACCCCAATCCCCCCTCTGTCCTTCTATTATACCCCAATCCTCCCTCTGTCCTTCTATTATACCCCAATCCTCCCTCTGTCCTTCTATTATACCCCAATCCCCCCTCTGTCCTTCTATTATACCCCAATCCCCCTCTGTCCTATTATACCCCAATCCCCCCTCTGTCCTTCTATAATACCCCAATCCCCCTCTGTCCCTTCTATTATACCCCAATCCCCCTCTGTCCTTCTATTATACCCCAATCCTCCCTCTGTCCTTCTATTATACCCCAATCCTCCCTCTGTCCTTCTATTATACCCCAATCCTCCCTCTGTCCTTCTATTATACCCCAATACCCCTCTGTCCTTCTATTATACCCCAATTCCTCTCTCTGTCCTTCTATTATACCCCAATCCTCCCCTCTGTCCTTCTATTATACCCCAATCCCCCCTCTGTCCTTCTATTATACCCCAATCCTCCCTCTGTCCTTCTATTATACCCCAATCCCCCCTCTGTCCTTCTATTATACCCCAATCCTCCCTCTGTCCTTCTATTATACCCCAATCCTCCCCTCTGTCCTTCTATTATACCCCAATCCTCCCTCTGTCCTTCTATTATACCCCAATCCTCCCTCTGTCCTTCTATTATACCCCAATACCTCCCTCTGTCCTTCTATTATACCCCAATCCCCCCCTCTGTCCTTCTATTATACCCCAATCCTCCCCTCTGTCCTTCTATTATACCCCAATCCCCCTCTGTCCTTCTATTATACCCCAATCTCCCTCTGTCCTTCTATTATACCCCAATCCTCCCTCTGTCCTTCTATTATACCCCAATCCTCCTCTGTCCTTCTATTATACCCCAATCCTCCCTCTGTCCTTCTATATACCCCAATCCTCCCTCTGTCCTTCTATTATACCCCAATCCCCCCTCTGTCCTTCTATTATACTCCAATCCTCCCTCTGTCCTTCTATTATACCCCAATCCCCCCTCTGTCCTTCTATTATACCCCAATCCTCCCCTCTGTCCTTCTATTATACCCAATCCTCCCTCTGTCCTTCTATTATACCCCAATCCTCCCTCTGTCCTTCTATTATACCCCAATCCTCCCCTCTGTCCTTCTATTATACTCCAATCCTCCCTCTGTCCTTCTATTATACCCCATCCTCCCTCTGTCCTTCTATTATACCCCAATCCCACCCTCTGTCCTTCTATTATACCCCAATCCTCCCTCTGTCCTTCTATTATACCCAATCCTCCCTCTGTCCTTCTATTATACCCCAATCCTCCCCTCTGTCCTTCTATTATACCCAATCCCCCCTCTGTCCTTCTATTATACCCCAATCCCCCTCTGTCCTTCTATTATACTCCAATCCTCCCTCTGTCCTTCTATTATACCCCAATCCCACCTCTGTCCTTCTATTATACCCCAATCCTCCCTCTGTCCTTCTATTATACCCCAATCCTCCCTCTGTCCTTCTATTATACCCCAATCCTCCCCTCTGTCCTTCTATTATACCCCAATCCTCCCCTCTGTCCTTCTATTATACCCCAATCCCCCCTCTGTCCTTCTATTATACCCCAATCCCCCTCTGTCCTTCTATTATACCCCAATCCTCCCTCTGTCCTTCTATTATACCCCAATCCCCCCTCTGTCCTTCTATTATACCCCAATCCCCCCTCTGTCCTTCTATTATACCCCAATCCTCCCTCTGTCCTTCTATTATACCCCAATCCCCCCTCTGTCCTTCTATTATACCCCAATCCTCCCTCTGTCCTTCTATTATACCCCAATCCTCCCTCTGTCCTTCTATTATACCCCAATCCCCCTCTGTCCTTCTATTATACCCCAATCTCCCCTCTGTCCTTCTATTATACCCCAATCCCCCCTCTGTCCTTCTATTATACCCCAATCCCCCCTCTGTCCTCTATTATACCCCAATCCCCCCTCTGTCCTTCTATTATACCCCAATCCCCCTCTGTCCTTCTATTATACCCCAATCCTCCCCTCTGTCCTTCTATTATACCCCAATCCTCCCTCTGTCCTTCTATTATACCCCAATCCTCCCCTCTGTCCTTCTATTATACCCCAATCCCCCCTCTGTCCTTCTATTATACCCCAATCACCCCCTCTGTCCTTCTATTATACCCCAATCCTCCCTCTGTCCTTCTATTATACCCCAATCCTCCCCTCTGTCCTTATAATATACCCAATCCCCCCCTCTGTCCCTCTATTATACCCCAATCCCCCCCTCTGTCCTTCTATTATACCCCAATCCTCCCCTCTGTCCTTCTATTATACCCCAATCCTCCCTCTGTCCTTCTATTATACCCCAATCCCCCCTCTGTCCTTCTATTATACCCCAATCCTCCCTCTGTCCTTCTATTATACCCCAATCCCCCCTCTGTCCTTCTATTATACCCCAATCCCCCTCTGTCCTTCTATTATACCCCAATCCTCCCTCTGTCCTTCTATTATACCCCAATCCTCCCTCTGTCCTTCTATTATACCCCAATCCTCCCTCTGTCCTTCTATTATACCCCAATACCCCCTCTGTCCTTCTATTATACCCCAATCCTCTCTCTGTCCTTCTATTATACCCCAATCCTCCCCTCTGTCCTTCTATTATACCCCAATCCCCCCTCTGTCCTTCTATTATACCCCAATCCTCCCTCTGTCCTTCTATTATACCCCAATCCCCCCTCTGTCCTTCTATTATACCCCAATCCTCCCTCTGTCCTTCTATTATACCGCAATCCCCCCTCTGTCCTTCTATTATACCCCAATCCCCCCTCTGTCCTTCTATTATACCCCAATCCTCCCCTCTGTCCTTCTATTATACCCCAATCCTCCCGTCTGTCCTTATATTATACCCCAATCCCCCCTCTGTCCCTCTATTATACCCCAATCCCCCCTCTGTCCTTCTATTATACCCCAATCCCCCCTCTGTCCTTCTATTATACCCCAATCCTCCCTCTGTCCTTCTATTATACCCCAATCCCCCCTCTGTCCTTCTATTATACCCAATCCTCCCTCTGTCCTTCTATTATACCGCAATCCCCCCTCTGTCCTTCTATTATACCCCAATCCCCCCTCTGTCCTTCTATTATACCCCAATCCTCCCTCTGTCCTTCTATTATACCCCAATCCTCCCTCTGTCCTTCTATTATACCCCAATCCCCCCTCTGTCCTATTATACCCCAATCCCCCCTCTGTCCTTCTATTATACCCCAATCCCCCCTCTGTCCTTCTATTATACCCCAATCCCCCCTCTGTCCTTCTATTATACCCCAATCCCCCCTCTGTCCTTCTATTATACCCCAATCCCCCCTCTGTCCTTCTATTATACCCCAATCCTCCCTCTGTCCTTCTATTATACCCCAATCCTCCCCTCTGTCCTTATATTATACCCAATCCCCCCTCTGTCCCTCTATTATACCCCAATCCCCCCTCTGTCCTTCTATTATACCCCAATCCTCCCTCTGTCCTTCTATTATACCCCAATCCCCCCTCTGTCCTTCTATTATACCCCAATCCTCCCTCTGTCCTTCTATTATACCCCAATCCTCCCTCTGTCCTTCTATTATACTCCAATCCTCCCTCTGTCCTTCTATTATACCCCAATCCCCCCTCTGTCCTTCTATTATACCCCAATCCCCCCTCTGTCCTTCTATTATACCCCAATCCTCCCTCTGTCCTTCTATTATACCCCAATCCTCCCTCTGTCCTTCTATTATACCCCAATCCCCCCTCTGTCCTTCTATTATACCCCAATCCCCCCTCTGTCCTATTATACCCCAATCCCCCCTCTGTCCTTCTATTATACCCCAATCCCCCCTCTGTCCTTCTATTATACCCCAATCCCCCCTCTGTCCTTCTATTATACCCCAATCCTCCCTCTGTCCTTCTATTATACCCCAATCATCCCCTCTGTCCTTCTATTATACCCCAATCCCCCCTCTGTCCTTCTATTATACCCCAATCCCCCCTCTGTCCTTCTATTATACCCCAATCACCCCTCTGTCCTTCTATTATACCCCAATCCTCCCTCTGTCCTTCTATTATACCCCAATCCTCCCCTCTGTCCTTATATTATACCCCAATCCCCCCCTCTGTCCCTCTATTATACCCCAATCCCCCCTCTGTCCTTCTATTATACCCCAATCCTCCCCTCTGTCCTTCTATTATACCCCAATCCTCCCTCTGTCCTTCTATTATACCCCAATCCTCCCTCTGTCCTTCTATTATACCCCAATCCCCCCTCTGTCCTTCTATTATACCCCAATCCCCCCTCTGTCCTTCTATTATACCCCAATCCTCCCTCTGTCCTTCTATTATACCCCAATCCTCCCTCTGTCCTTCTATTATACCCCAATCCCCCCTCTGTCCTTCTATTATACCCCAATCCTCCCTCTGTCATTCTATTATACCGCAATCCCCCCTCTGTCCTTCTATTATACCCCAATCCCCCCTCTGTCCTTCTATTATACCCCAATCCTCCCTCTGTCCTTCTATTATACCCCAATCCTCCCTCTGTCCTTCTATTATACCCCAATCCCCCCTCTGTCCTATTATACCCCAATCCCCCCTCTGTCCTTCTATTATACCCCAATCCCCCCTCTGTCCTTCTATTATACCCCAATCCCCCCTCTGTCCTTCTATTATACCCCAATCCTCCCTCTGTCCTTCTATTATACCCCAATCCTCCCCTCTGTCCTTATATTATACCCCAATCCCCCCTCTGTCCCTCTATTATACCCCAATCCCCCCTCTGTCCTTCTATTATACCCCAATCCTCCCTCTGTCCTTCTATTATACCCCAATCCCCCCTCTGTCCTTCTATTATACCCCAATCCCCCCTCTGTCCTTCTATTATACCCCAATCCTCCCTCTGTCCTTCTATTATACCCCAATCCTCCCTCTGTCCTTCTATTATACTCCAATCCTCCCTCTGTCCTTCTATTATACCCCAATCCCCCCTCTGTCCTATTATACCCCAATCCCCCCTCTGTCCTTCTATTATACCCCAATCCCCCCTCTGTCCTTCTATTATACCCCAATCCCCCCTCTGTCCTTCTATTATACCCCAATCCTCCCTCTGTCCTTCTATTATACCCCAATCCTCCCCTCTGTCCTTCTATTATACCCCAATCCCCCCTCTGTCCTTCTATTATACCCCAATCCCCCCTCTGTCCTTCTATTATACCCCAATCACCCCTCTGTCCTTCTATTATACCCCAATCCTCCCTCTGTCCTTCTATTATACCCCAATCCTCCCTCTGTCCTTCTATTATACCCCAATCCCCCCCTCTGTCCTTCTATTATACCCCAATCCTCCCTCTGTCCTTCTATTATACCCCAATCCCCCCCTCTGTCCTTCTATTATACCCCAATCCTCCCTCTGTCCTTCTATTATACCCCAATCCCCCCTTGTCCTTCTATTATACCCCAATCCTCCCTCTGTCCTTCTATTATACCGCAATCCCCCCTCTGTCCTTCTATTATACCCCAATCTCCCCTCTGTCCTTCTATTATACCCCAATCCTCCCTCTGTCCTTCTATTATACCCCAATCCTCCCTCTGTCCTTCTATTATACCCCAATCCCCCCTCTGTCCTATTATACCCCAATCCCCCCTCTGTCCTTCTATTATACCCCAATCCCCCCTCTGTCCTTCTATTATACCCCAATCCCCCCTCTGTCCTTCTATTATACCCCAATCCCCCCTCTGTCCTTCTATTATACCCCAATCCCCCTCTGTCCTTCTATTATACCCCAATCCTCCCTCTGTCCTTCTATTATACCCCAATCCTCCCCTCTGTCCTTATATTATACCCCAATCCACCCTCTGTCCCTCTATTATACCCCAATCCCCCCTCTGTCCTTCTATTATACCCCAATCCTCCCTCTGTCCTTCTATTATACCCCAATCCCCCCTCTGTCCTTCTATTATACCCCAATCCCCCCTCTGTCCTTCTATTATACCCCAATCCTCCCTCTGTCCTTCTATTATACCCCAATCCTCCCTCTGTCCTTCTATTATACCCCAATCCTCCCTCTGTCCTTCTATTATATCCCAATCCCCCCTCTGTCCTTCTATTATACCCCAATCCCCCCTCTGTCCTTCTATTATACCCCAATCCTCCCTCTGTCCTTCTATTATACCCCAATCCCCCCTCTGTCCTTCTATTATACCCCAATCCTCCCTCTGTCCTTCTATTATACCCCAATCCTCCCCTCTGTCCTTCTATTATACCCCAATCCTCCCTCTGTCCTTCTATTATACCCCAATCCCCCCTCTGTCCTTCTATAATACCCCAATCCCCCCTCCGTCCTTCTATTATACCCCAATCCTCCTCTGTCCTTCTATTATACCCCAATCCTCCCTCTGTCCTTCTATTATACCCCAATCCCTATTCTATCCAATTAGCGTTGAAAAGGGTCATGCAGAGTTTGAAAGGTCAGTCTATTCACAAGTGATTTTCCAGTTATAGGTGGAGTCTGATGCGTTGAACCACCTGCTGGCTTCATATATATCTCGGTGACTCCGGTGGAGAGATTCCCCCGTACAACCTTCTTCATAAATCCATAAATCCCACACTCTGTGCTGTCTATTCTTCTGGGTTCCTGAACGCACAGGAAGCAGCTGGGTGTCGGGCGCTGTGCGCCATCCACGCTGCCAGGTCAGGCCATATGGACGGTGATTAGAGCTCGGTCATTTTCCAGCAGATGCAAACACTAATATCTTCCTTCCTTCTCCGGGAATGCGTCACTCTGGCCTTCGACTCCACCGCATCGCACTCGCAGATCTCGTGTGTATTAAAGCTCAGCTGAAGAAATCATCAAAAAGAAAAACGAATAGCCTGGCAGCTCTGAAAAATAAAAAGGAAAAGATTTTGGCGCAATATTCACCTCCTGTCTGGTGCAGCTGCCCACCGCTCTGCGATCAGATGCCTGTTTCCTGTGAGCCCATACTGTTAAGGACCCACCCAGGGGGGGCATTATTAGGCTGGCCTGGGTGGTGCCATGTGGTTACATAACCCTGTTCTCTATAGCAGTGCCGGTCAACTTTAAAGTTAAAGAATGCAGCCTCTGGTACTGCCAGAGGGCCACACAATAGCAGAGCATTTTTGCACCACAACACCCAAAGATATCTCAATGCACAGAAGAAGTTGGATTATAATAACCCAAGCATTGGTATCAATGGATGCAATAATATTCCCCAACATCGGTGGCAGTGGACTCAGTAATAGCCTCCACATTGTTGTCAGTGACCGCCATAATAACCCCCAACATTGGTGCCAGTGACCGCCATAATAACCCCCAACATTGGTGCCAGTGACCGCCATAATAACCCCCAAGATTGGTGCCAGTGACCACCATAATAACCCCCAACATTGGTGCCAGTGACCGCCATAATAACCCCCAACATTGGTGCCAGTGACTGCCAAAATAACACCCAACATTGGTGCCAACGACCGCCATAATAACCCCAACATTGGTGCCAGTGACCGCCATAATAACCCCCAACATTGGTGCTAGTGACCGCCATAATAAACCCCAACATTGGTGCCAGTGACCACCATAATAACCCCCAACATTGGTGCCAGTGACCGGCATAATAACCCCCAATATTGGTGCTAGTGACCGCCATAATAAACCCCAACATTGGTGCTAGTGACCGCCATAATAACATCCAACATTGGTGCCAGTGACCACCATAATAACCCCCAACATTGGTGCCAGTGATGGCCATGATATGCTCCAACATTGGTGCCAGTGATTGCAATAATAATCATCAGCACTGGTGTCAGTACTAATAACCCTCCCTCCCTCCACATTGGTCAGTGGCAGTGAAATTTAACCACAACCTTCCTGCATTGGTGGTCAGTGACAGTGAACATTAACCCCCCCCCCCATCACCTACCCCACCCCGGGAATTGGTAATTATGGCAGTGAAAGTGTCGACCTTCCCCTCTTTGGTGGAGAGTTAGCTATCACATTTTCTTGCACCTCTCTCTCCCTTTCCTCAGGCTGGGCCTTTTATTGCACAGTGGGAAGAGGTACCCACTGCCACTCTGCTGCACATATAGTGCCCAATAGCCTAAAATGAATGCCTGACAGGCCACGTGTTGGGGCTTCACGGGTCTAAGGCATTTAGGACCCACCCACTGCTAAACGTTGACTGTTCAACCATTTTTTTTTACTTTATGGAATAAATAGCACTGTTTATCAATACAGTACTACGCTGCAATTTATTTGATCATTCTTTCAGAGAGCTGCATTTTGTGTTTTTTTCTTTGACTGTCGCATCTCTTTTCACCCTGTGCTGGCTGCACCGGGTCTGATCCACTTATCTGATTACTCCTCATCAGAGCACTTTACTTGGCCCCTAGACTCGCGGCGCTCCAGGTGTTTTGTGTTTTTTTGCTGGACATGGAATCTCTCTTCCAGCATGGAGCACTGTATCTTGAGTAGAGCACAGAAACATAGACCTGCCGCAAATGTGAGCCTGCATTATGGTCAGGTCCTTGCTTATAACAAGTGTGCACACTCACCCAGCCTGCAGGTCTCTGGCAAGACCTGGACACAGGGCTGAAGGCTTCATTCAACCCAAGACTCTTTAAAGTCCTAGACACATGAGTGAAGGCTTTGTCCCACCCAAGAATCTTTGAAGACTTAGACACAGGAATGAAGGCTTCATCCCACCTAAGACTCTGTAAACATCTGGACACAACACTGAAGGCTCCATCCCACCCAAGAATCTTTCGAAGATGCAAACACAGGACTGAAGGTTTCATTCCACCCAAGACTCTTTGAAGACCTGGACACATGACTGAAGGCTTCATCCAACCCAAGACTCTTTGAAGACCTGGACACAGGACTGAAGGTTTCGTCCTAACCAACACTCTTTGAAGACCTGGACACAGTACTGAAGACTTTGTCCCACCCAAGGCTCTTTGAAGACCTGGATACAGGACTGAAGGCTTCATCCCACCCATAATTTTTTAAAGGCCTTGACACAGGACTAAAGGCTTCATCTCACCCAAGACTCTGAATATCTGGACACAGGACTGAAGGCTTCTTCCCACCCAAGACTCTGAAGACCTTGACAGAGAACTGAAGGCTTAGTCCTATCTAAGAATCTTTGAAGACCTGGACACAGGACGGTTCGCTATCTCAACCAAGATTCCTTGAAGACTTGGACACAGGACTGAAGGCTTCATCACATAAAAGACTCTTTGAAGACCTGGACACAGGACTAAAGACTTCATCCAACCCAAGACTCCTTGAAGACCTTGACACTGGACTGAAGGCTTTATCCCATCCAAGACTCTTTGAAGACCTAGACTCAGGACTAAAGACTTTATCCCACCCAGGACTCCTTAAAGACCTTGACACAGGACTGAAGGGTTCATCCCACCCAAGACTCTTTGAAGCCCCAGACACAGGGCTGAAGGCTTCATCGAACCCAAGACTCCTTGAGGACCTGGATGCAGGACCATGGGCTTCATCCCAACCAAACCTCTTTGAAGACCTGGACGCAGGACTGAAGGCTTCTTCCCACCCAAGACTCTTTGAAGACATGAATACAGGACTGAAGGCTTTGTTCTACCCAAGACTCTTTGAAGACCTTGACACAGGACTGAAGGCTTCATCGGACACAATACTCTTTGAAGCCTCCAGACTCTGGATCCTGATCTGGGATTAGTAAACCCAGAGATAACTGAATATCTAGTTCTCTCTGCTCAGTCACAACACCCTGTATTAGTGCAATCCCTTTGTCACCTTTCCCTATATTCACACAGTGGCAGGGCCTAGCACTGTCACTGTATATAGAGAAATAAAGTCTTCCTGGGGCATTGAGGAGAGCGTGCACCAGGAGGGGGCAATAAATGGGCAGGGGGAGCAAAAACTTGGCATTGTGCTGTGCCCTCAGTACAGTAACTAATAAGAAATATGCTCCATCCTTCCATAGGCAAGATATATAAATATTAGATTACAAAGCACAGAGATAAAGAAGTGAAGCACTGACTCGGCAGATCCCACGGCGGTTCGGCCAGGACTCCTCATTTGTATTTAAATTTGTGTTTAATGTGATTATTGAGCCTCATAAAAGTGTAACGATCCTTTCATCCCACGTAATAACCAGCGAGAATGTCTGGAGGCATGTGGAGAGGCCGCTCTGGTTTGGCGTCCGTTTCGCTTCCACTAACATGACAGAAAGTTTTGGGCGGTGGGGATGTGCGCCTCCCCCCGGCTACCGTTTCACCGAGCGGCCTCTTTTCCTGGAGCAGAGAGATTTCTCCAGGCAAATGTAAGAATGAAAAATATTACCAGCGCTGTTTAATTACAAATAATCCATCCGATATTCCATCATCTCCTGCGCCGCGTGAGACCGAAAAACAAAGCGGAGAAAGGCGGCGGGCGGCACTGACTGAGGACAGCAGTGACACTTAAAGGATTTGTCCTCAGCGGGATTCATCTAAGACAAATATAAGGAAAAAAAGCAGAAAATGCCTCCTTTATAACCACTTCTGGTGTATTCATTCTGTTCTGTTATCTGAATACGACTACCTTCGTTCTGTTACCCGAATACGACTACCTTCGTTCTGTTATCTGAATACGACTACCTCCCTTCTGTTACCTCAATACGACTACCTTCCTTCTGTTATCTGAATAGGACTACCTTTGTTCTGTTATCTGATTACGACTACCTTCCTTCTGTTATCTGAATATGACTACCTTCTACCTTCCTTCTGTTATCTGAATACGACTACCTTCCTTCTGTTACCTGAATACGACTACCTTTGTTCTGTTATCTGATTACGACTACCTTCCTTCTGTTATCTGAATATGACTACCTTCTACCTTCCTTCTGTTATCTGAATACGACTACCTTCCTTCTGTTACCTGAATACGACTACCTTTGTTCTGTTATCTGAATACGACTACCTTCCTTCTGTTATCTGAATACGACTACCTTCCTTCTGTTACCTGAATACGACTAGCTTTGTTCTGTTATCTGAATACGACTACCTTCCTTCTGTTATCTGAATACGACTACCTTTGTTCTGTTATCTGAATACGACTACCTTCCTTCTGTTATCTGAATAGGACTACCTTCGTTCTGTTATCTGAATACGACTACCTTTCTTCTGTTATCTGAATACGACTACCTTTGTTCTGTTATCTGAATAGGACTACCTTCCTTATGTTATCTGAATACGACTAGCTTCCTTCTCTGAATACGACTACCTTCCTTCTGTTATATGAATAGGACTACCTTCCTTCTGTTACCTGAATACGACTACCTTCCTTCTCTGAATATGAATACCTTCCTTCTGTTATCTGAATACGACTACCTTCCTTCTCTGAATACAACTACCTTCCTTCTGTTATCTGAATAGGACTACCTTTTTCTGTTATCTGAATAGGACTACCTTCATTCTGTTATCTGAATACAACTACCTTCATTCTGTTATCTGAATATGACTACCTTCCTTCTGTTATCTAAATATGACTACCTTCCTTCTGTTATCTGAATAGGACTACCTTCGTTCTGGTATCTGAATAGGACTACCTTCCTTTTGTTATATGAATGGGACTACCTTCCTTTTGTTATCTGAATGGGACTACCTTCCTTCTGTTATCTGAATACGACTACCTTCCTTCTGTTATCTGAATATGACTACCTTCCTTCTGTTATCTGAATACGACTACCTTCCTTCTGTTATCTGAATATGACTACCTTCATTCTGTTATCTGAATATGACTACCTTTGTTCTGTTATCTGAATATGACTACCTTTGTTCTGTTATCTAAATACGACTACCTTTGTACTGTTATCTGAATACGACTACCTTTATACTGTTATCTGAATAAGACTACCTTCTTTCTGTTATCTGAATACAACTACCTTCCTTCTCTGAATACGACTACCTTCCCTCTCTGAATACGACTACCTTCCTTCTGTTATCTGAATACGACTACCTTCTACCTTCCTTCTGTTATCTTGATAGGACTACCTTTGTTCTGTTATCTGAATAGGACTACCTTCCTTCTGTTACCTGAATAGGACTACCTTCGTTCTGTTATCTGAATAGGACTACCTTCCTTCTGTTGTCTCAAAACGACTACCTTTGTTCTGTTATCTGAATACGACTACCTTCCTTCTGTTATCTGAATAGGACTACCTTCCTTCTGTTACCTGAATACGACTACCTTCCTTCTGTTATCTGAATAGGACTACCTTTGTTCTGTTATCTGAATACGACTACCTTTGTTCTGTTATCTGAATACGACTACCTTCCTTCTGTTGTCTGAAAACTACTACTTTCCTTCTGTTATCTGAATACGACTACCTTCTACCTTCCTTCTGTTATCTGAATATGACTACCTTCCTTCTGTTATCTGAATACGACTACCTTTGTTCTGTTATCTGAATATGACTACCTTTGTTCTGTTGTCTGAATACGACTACCTTTGTTCTGTTATCTGAATACGACTACCTTCCTTCTGTTATCTGAATACGACTACCTTCCTTCTGTTATCTGAATAGGACTACCTTCGTTCTGTTATCTGAATAGGACTACCTTCCTTCTGTTATCTGAATAGGACTACCTTCCTTCTGTTATCTAAATACGACTACCTTCCTTCTGTTGTCTGAAAACTACTACCTTCCTTCTGTTATCGGAATACGACTACCTTCTACCTTCCTTCTGTTATCTGAATACGACTACCTTCCTTCTGTTATCTGAATATGACTACCTTTGTTCTGTTATCTGAATACGACTACCTTCCTTCTGTTATCTGAATACGACTACCTTCGTTCTGTTATCTGAATACGACTACCTTTGTTCTGTTATCTGAATACGACTACCTTTGTACTGTTATCTGATTACGACTACCTTCCTTTTCTGAATACGACTACCTTCCTTCTGTTACCTGAATAGGACTACCTTCCTTCTGTTATCTGTATAGTACTATCTTCCTTCTGTCATCTGAATACGACTACCTTCTTTCTGTTATCTGAATATAACTACCTTTGTTCTGTTATCTGAATACGACTACCTTTGTTCTGTTATCTGAATAGGACTACCTTCCTTCTGTTGTCTGAAAACGACTACCTTCGTTCTGTTATCTGAATACGACTACCTTCGTTCTGTTATCTGAATACGACTACCTTTGTTCTGTTATCTGAATAAGACTCCCTTCCTTCTTTTACCTGAATACGACTACCTTCCTTCTCTGACTACAACTACCTTCCTTCTGTTTTCTGAATACGACTACCTTCATTCTGTTACCTTATACAGGGCTAAAGATTCCCGATTGAACACAGGTGATTGGTCCAGCACTGTCACATGGGTGAGTCACATGATCCTTCACACCCAGAAGTACTGAGTGCTTTGTTTCATTCCCAGTGGGGAAGGGAAGTACAGTGCCTTGAAAAAGTATTCATACCCCTTGAAATTTTCCACATTTTGTCATGCTACAACCAAAAACATAAATGTATTTTATTGGGATTTTATGTGATAGACCAACACAAAGTGGCACATAATTGCGAAGTGGAGGGAAAATGATAGATGATACAAATAAATCTGTGAAAAGTGTGGGGGGCATTTGTATGGCGCCCCCCGGAGTCAATACTTTGTAGAACCCCCTTTCTCTGCAATTACAGCTGCAAGTCTTTTTGGGGATGTCTCTACCAGCTTCGCACATCTAGAGAGGACATTTCTGCCCATTCTTCTTTGTAAAATATCTCAAGCTCTGTCAGATTGGATGGAGAGCGTCTGTGAACAGCAATTTTCAAGTCTTGCCACAGATTCTCAATGTGATTTAGGTCTGGACTGTGACTGGGCCATTCTAACACATGAATGTGCTTTGATCTAAACCATTCCATTGTAGCTCTGGCTGGATGTTTCGGGTCGTTGTCCTGCTGGAAGGTGAACCTCCGCCCAGTCTCAAGTCTTTTGTAGACTCTAACAGGTTTTCTTCTAAGATTGTCCTGTATTTGTCTCCATCCATCTTCCCATCAACTCTGACCAGCTTCCCTGTCCCTGCTGAAGAAAAGCATCCCCACCACATGATGCTGCCACCACCATGTTTCACGGTGGGGATGGTGTGTTCAGGGTGATGGGCAGTGTTCGTTTTCCCCACACATAGTGTTTTGCTTTTAGGCCAATAAGTTGAATTTTGGTCTCATGTGACCAGATCACCTTCTTCCACATGTTTGCTGTGTCCTCCACATGGCTTCTCACAAACTACAAACAGGACTTCTTATGACTTTCTTTCACCAATGTCTTTCTTCTTCTCACTCTTCCATAAAGGGCAGATTTGTGGAGAACACGACTAATAGTTGTCCTGTGGACAGATTCTCCCCCCTGAGCTGTGGATCTCTGCAGCTCCTCCAGAGTTACCATGGACCTCTTGGCTCTTCTCTGATGAATGCTCTCCTTGCCCGGCCGGTCAGTTTAGGTGGACGGCCATGTCTGGGTAGGTTTGCAGTTGTGCCATACTCTTTCCATTTTCTGATGATGGATTGAACAGAGCTCCGTGAGATGTTCAAAGCTTGGGAGATTTTTTTTATAACCTAACCCTGCTTTATACTTCTCCACAACTTTATCCCTGACCTATCTGGTGTGTTCCTTGGTCTTCATGATGCTGTTTGTCCACTAAGGTTCTCTAACAAACCTCTGAGGGCTTCACAGAACAGCTGTATTTATACTAAGATTAAATGACACACAGGTGGACTCTATTTACTAATCAGGTGACTTCTGAAGGCAATTGGTTCCACTATATTTTAGTTAGGGGTATCAGAGTAAAGGGGGCTGAATACAAATGCCCCCCACACTTTTCACATATTTATTTGTATCATTTATCATTTTCCTTCCACTTCACAATTATGTGCCACTTTGTGTTGGTCTATCACATAAAATCCCAATAAAATACAATTACGTTATTGGTTGTAACATGAGAAAATGTGGGAGATTTCAAGGCATTGTATATTTTGCGGGGGGGGGGGGGGGTCTCATTTTCTGCTTTTTCAGGACAAAGCACAGAGAGATCACAGAGCACACAGAGTTCAGGAACGAGTCAGGAGAAGGAGCAGTGCTGGCTCTGAGGATGTAAAGCGCCGGATGATTTTACAGATATGTGACGTCCATTATATCAGCTGGAAATCAGGTTCCTGGTTGGTCCGGAGCCCTCCTTTAATGAACACATGCGTTATGGCAGCTGAATGTGACCGTCTGGAGTGACACCTCCCCCTCCCCATTATCAGAGCTGCGGGATAATGATCCCATTTAGGGTAATTTTCCCTTCATTATATGGTTCCTACAGACCAATCCGCTCACACGCAGAGACCGCTCCTGTGATGTGCCGCCGCCGTCACCGCCATGGATGTGCATCACCATCACTGCTTAACCCGTTCCATCCCATGAGAGGAGGAAGCATTATCCTCAGCCCATCTTCATATCACTGGCCTGCAACAAGGAGACGTGTGTCAGGTGCACGGGAGGAGGGGTACTTCACTGGCTGCATGCTTGTTCCAGGGGTGAGGGTTGATGGGCGCCGGAACGCAGTCAGCTGACATATTGTGTCCTGACAGGTCCTCTTTACACCATCTTCATGTTCTGTACCCGATTACAGGCCAGACCTGAGTGCGAGGTTACTATTCTGGTCCAGCACCCCTACCCTCCCCCCCTCAGGGGTGACTGCGGCCGATTTCACCTGACAAGGGGGAAAAAAAAAACGCCCTTCCAGACGAAGATGGAAGGATCAGATTTAATGGAAACATTCTCACGGCGTAACATCATCTTTCACATTAAAACAAAAAAAATTGGGCTAACCTTACTGTTTCGTTTTTTTTTTTTTATTCATTGAAGTGTATTTTTTCCCCCAAAAAATGCATTTGAAAGACCGCTGGGAAAATACGGTGTGGCATAAAATATTGCAGCAATTGCCATTTTATTCCCTAGGGTCTCTGCTAATATATATATATGTGTTTGGGGGTTCCAAGAAATTTTCTAGCCAAAAATATTGATTTTAACTTAAGAAAGAAGTGTCAGAAAAAGATTTAGACTTTAAGTGGTTAAACTTCCTGCATTTACACCTTGTTGAAAACTTGGCAGACTGCCCGATTATTTATTTACACAGAAGTTCTATCCCTCTGATCTAAGAAGGAAGCTTAGTTACAATGTTTCAAGTTATGAACTTGGCAGACTGCCCGGATTATTTATTTACACAGAAGTTCTATCCCTTTGATCTAAGAAGGAAGCTTAGTTACAATGTTTCAAGTTAAAAACTTGGCAGACTGCCCGGATCATTTATTTACACAGAAGTTCTATCCCTTTGATCTAAGAAGGAAGCTTAGTTACAATGTTTCAAGTTATAAACTTGGCAGACTGCCTGGATCATTTATTTACACAGAAGTTCTATCCCTCTGATCTAAGAAGGAAGCTTAGTTACAATGTTTCAAGTTAAAAACTTGGCAGACTGCCCGGATCATTTATTTACACAGAAGTTCTATCCCTTTGATCTAAGAAGGAAGCTTTGTTACAATGTTTCAAGTTATAAACTTGGCAGACTGCCCGGATCATTTATTTACACAGAAGTTCTATTCCTCTGATCTAAGAAGGAAGCTTAGTTACAATGTTTCAAGTTATAAACTTGGCAGACTGCCTGGATCATTTATTTACACAGAAGTTCTATCCCTCTGATCTAAGAAGGAAGTTTAGTTACAATGTTTCAAGTTATAAACTTGGCAGACTGCCCGGATCATTTATTTACACAGAAGTTCTATCCCTTTGATCTAAGAAGGAAGCTTAGTTACAATGTTTCAAGTTAAAAACTTGACAGACTGCCCTGATGATTTATTTACACAGAAGTTCTATCCCTTTGATCTAAGAAGGAAGCTTAGTTACAATGTTTCAAGTTATAAACTTGGCAGACTGCCTAGATCATTTATTTACACAGAAGTTCTATCCCTCTGATCTAAGAAGGAAGTTTAGTTACAATGTTTCAAGTTATAAACTTGGCAGACTGCCCGGATGCTTTCTTTTGACAGCTGAGTGAGCAGATAAGTCTCTGAACTTGTTTATATGAAAGAATCGGCAAACTCAGCAGGAGAGATCGTCAGGGGGTGAATCAAGATCACGATTTTTTAATGATTAATTGTGCAGCTCTAATATATATATAAAAGCAAAGAGTCCAAAGGATTGCTGCACTTAGAAACCTTGTTTATTCGTTCAAAAATTTGTAAAGTTACATCTCAGAAAGTGTTAAAAAAGATTTCCGTTTTGGGCTCACATGCTCACGCCCTTCCTCAGATCAGAACACATCTAACATTTTCATCTCAGACGTGGTAATTTTAACATTTTTTTCCAAAGAAATCACATATGGAATCAATCTATGATTAATTGCTCATTAGTATAATTGTATTCCTTCGTTCATTAATCATTTCACACCACTGACACACGAATGGTTAACCACGTAGGAACTCATCTCATTGTTCGCTCAGGAACCATCACATTGTTATTCTGTTGACAAAGTATACATCTGTATAAAAACATCATACTCTAAATATTCAAAAAGGATACCATAAAATACCTTTATAGATCATATGAAATCATACAAATAGATAAAGATCCAAATCTGTATTTAAACCCTTTGGAGTAATTGTATTTAGAAAATGTATCCAATGAGCCTCACGTTTTTTTTAAAAATTAGTTCATGATCGCCTCCTCTCCTGTTTTTATTAAAGTGGAGTTCCACCCCCCAAAAAAAATAAATTAATTGCCGTATATACTCGAGTATAAGCCGATCCGACTATAAGCCGAGGCACCTAATTTTACCACAAAAAACTGGGAGACCTTATTGACTCGAGTATAAGCCTAGGGTGAGAAATGCACAGCTACTGTAAGTGGAAAAGAGGGTCAACAATGCCCATTTGCAGCCTCGCTGTGCCCATTTGCAGCCTCACTGTGCCCATTTGCAGCCTCACTGTGCCCATTTGCAGCCATAGGTTCCCTGAACTTCAAACTCGGTAGTTAAGGGTTCCTAGATGCCCCCTAGCTGCAGCCAAAATTTGGGGTCTCTGGACCCAAAGGGTCCCGAAATTACATTGCTGCAGATGGACAGAGTTGCCCAGGAGGCGCACAGGAAGTGACCTCAACCTGATGGGAAAAGGCAGGAAAATGCCCAGGAGGCACACAGGAAGTAACCTCAACCTTATGGAAAAAGGCGGGAAAATGGCCAGGAGGCGCACAGGAAGTGACCTCAACCTGATGGAAAAAGGCAGGAAAATGCCCAGGAGGCTCAAAGGAAGTGACCTCATCCAATATTTAATTAGAGATACATGAATACAATTACCACTTGGCAGACATTTTATTGAGAAGGGGCTTCCCAATTAAAATACATGGTGTTGGAAGGCATTAACCTCTTCCCGACTGGCTCACACCGATATACGTCGGCAGAATGGCACGGACAGGCATATTAGGGTACCTGTACGTCGCCCTTTAAGACACTTAATTGTGGGCACGCACCTGCCGCGAGCTCTGTGTGTGATCGCGGGTCCCACGGACTTGATGTCTGCGGGGATACCCACGATCGTCTCACAGAGAAGAAGAACGGGGAGATGCTGATGTAAACAATCATTTCCCCCGTTCTGCCTAGTGACAGGACACTGATCACAGTTCTCTGTATTCTGGAGCGGTGATCAGTGTCGTGTCACACGTAGCCCCTCCCCCCACAGTTAGAACACACCCCTAGGACACACTTAACCCCTTCAGCGCCCCCTCCTGGTTAACCCCATTCACTGCCAGTCACATTTACACAGTAATCAATGCATTTTTAATCGTACTGATCGCTGTGTATATGTGAATGGTCCCAAAATAGCGACAAAAGTGTCCAATGTGTCCGCCATAATGTCGCAGTCACGATAAAAATCGCAGATCACCGCCATTACCAGTAAAAAAAAAAAAATTATTAATAAAAATGCCATAAAACTATCCCCTATTTTGTAGACGCTATAACCTTTGCGTAAACCAATCAATATACGCTTATTGCGATTTTTTTTTTTACCAAAAATATGTAGAAGAATACATATCGGCCTAAACTGAGGAAAAGAAATGTTTTTTTTTATATATTTTTTGGGGATATTTATTATAGCAAAAAGTAAAAAATATTGCTTTTTTTTCAAAATTGTCGCTCCTTTTTTGTTTATAGCGCAAAAAATAAAAACCGCAGAGGGGATCAAATACCACCAAAAGAAAGCTCTGTTTGTGGGAAAAAAAAGGACGTCAATTTTGTTTGGGAGTCATGTCGCACGACCGCACGATTGTCAGTTAAAGCGACGCAGTGCCGAATTGCAAAAAGTGCTCTGGTCTTTGGCCAGCCAAATGGTCTGGGGCTGAAGTGGTTAAAGCGGTGTTCCCATTATAAAAAAAAATTAAAAGTCAGGCGCTACAAATACTGCAGCTGTTGACTTTTAATAATCGGACACTTACCTGTCCCAGGGTCCAGCGATGCGGGAGGATCGAAGCCCCGCTCGTCTCCCCCTCCGCTCGGCGACGCCGGCATTTTAACTGTGAGCGCCCGGCTGTGGCTTCACAGCCGGGCACCCACTGCGCATGCGCGAGCCGCTGAAGTTTTTTTTATCCCGCCTTTTTCCATCAGGTTGAGGTCACTTCCTGTACGCCTCCTGGGCATTTTCCCGTCTTTTTCCATCGGGTTGAGGTCACTTCCTGTGCGCCTCCTGGGCATTTTCCCGCCTTTTTCCATCAGGTTGAGGTCACTTCCTGTGCGCCTCCTGGTCAATTTCCCGCCTTTTTTCATCAGGTTGAGGTCACTTCCTCTAAACCTCCTGGGCATTTTCCCGCATTTTTCCATCAGGTTGAGGTCACTTCCTGTGCTCTTCCTGGGCATTTTCCTGCCTTTTTTCCATCGGGTTGAGGTCACTTCCTGTGCGCCTCCTGGGCATTTTCCCGCCTTTTTTCATCAGGTTGAGGTCATTTCCTCTGAGCCTCCTGGGCATTTCCCGCCTTTTTCCATCAGGTTGAGGTCACTTCCTGTGCGAGTCCTGGGCATTTTCCCGCCTTTTTCCATCAGGTTGAGGTCACTTCCTGTGCGCCTCCTGGGCATTTTTCCGCCTTTTTTCATCAGGTTGAGTTCACTTCCTCTGAGCCTCCTGGGCATTTTCCCGCCTTTTTTCATCAGGTTGAGGTCACTTTCTCTGAGCCTCCTGGACATTTTCCCGCCTTTTTCCATCAGGTTGAGGTCACTTGCTGTGCTCCTCCTGGGCATTTTCCCGCCTTTTTTCATCAGGTTAAGGTCACTTCCTCTGAGCCTCCTAGGCATTTTCCCGCCTTTTTTCATCAGGTTGAGGTCACTTCCTCTGAGCCTCCTGGGCATTTTCCCGCCTTTTTCCATCAGGTTGAGGTCACTTCCTGTGCTCCTCCTGGCCATTTTCCCGCCTTTTTTCCATCAGGTTGAGGTCACTTCCTGTGCGCCTCCTGGGCATTTTCCCGCCTTTTTCCATCAGGTTGAGGTCACTTCCTGTGCGCCTCCTGGGCATTTTCCCACCTTTTTCCATCAGGTTGAGGTCACTTCCTGTGCTCCTCCTGGGCATTTTCCCGCCTTTCTTCCATCAGGTTGGGGTCACTTCCTGTGCTCCTCCTGGGTATTTTCCCGCCTTTTTCCATCAGGTTGAGGTCACTTCCTGTGCACCTCCTGGGCATTTTTCCGCCTTTTTCCATCAGGTTGAGGTCACTTCCTGTGCTCCTCCTGGGCATTTTCCCGCCTTTTTTCCATCAGGTTGAGGTCACTTCCTGTGCTCCTCCTGGGTATTTTCCCGCCTTTTTTCCATCAGGTTGGGGTCACTTCCTGTGCTCCTCCTGGGCATTTTCCCACCTTTTTCCATCAGGTTGAGGTCACTTCCTGTGCTCCTCCTGGGTATTTTCCCGCCTTTTTTCCATCAGGTTGGGGTCACTTCCTGTGCTCCTCCTGGGCATTTTCCCGCCTTTTTCCATCAGGTTGAGGTCACTTCCTGTGCACCTCCTGGGCATTTTTCCGCCTTTTTTCATCGGGTTGAGGTCACTTCCTGTGCGCCTCCTGGGCATTTTTCCGCCTTTTTTCATCGGGTTGAGGTCACTTCCTGTGCTCCTCCTGGGCATTTTCCCGCCTTTTTCCATCAGGTTGAGGTCACTTCCTGTGCTCCTCCTGGGCATTTTCCCGCCTTTTTCCATCAGGTTGAGGTCACTTCCTCTGAGCCTCCTGGGCATTTTCCTGCCTTTTTCCATCAGGTCTTCTGCACCGGTGCGGGTTGGTGCACTGAGGCGTCTTTGGCACATGCTCAGTTGGCGCGGATTTCCTCTTGCGGCAACGCGCCATTGGTGCATGCGTAGCAAGCCCTGGACTCTTACAATATCAAAGCCTTTGAGTGGGTGTGATATGGTTTTTCCCTTTATCATGGAATTACATTGGATACATGACAGACATGGAAATGATCCCAGGGTTTTTTGGTCCCAGAAAAGTTATCCTGAGGATAAGAGGGGAAAATTGATCGGATCTCACCAATCGATCTCTCAAAGTTCTACCTTTTCTATATGAGGGTAATGGTAAATTCCAGAATTTACCATTACCATTCGCTCTTACTGTAAAGAACCCTTCCTTCTGCTCTCACTGTAAAGAATCCTGCTATTCGCTCTTACTGTAAAGGACCTTTGAAGTAAGAGCGGTACTGTAAAGAACCCTTTCATCTGCTCTTACTGTAAATAACCCTTCCAGCTGCAATTACTGTAAAGAACCATGCTATTCGCTCTTACTGTAAAGAACCCTTTAATCTGCTCTTACTGTAAAGAACCCTTCTATTCCCTGTAACTGTAAAGAACCCTTCCACCTGCTCTTACTGTAAAGAACCCTTCCATCTGCAATTACTGTAAAGAACCCTGCTATTCCCTCTTACTATAAAGAACTCTTCCATCTGCTCTTACTGTAAAGAACCCTATTATTCGCTCTTAGTGTAAAGACACCTTCTTTTCACTTTTACTGTAAAGAACCCTTCTATTCGCTCTTACAGTAAAGAACCCTTGTATTCGCTCTTACTGTAAAGAACCCTTCCATCTGCTCTTACTGTAAATACCACTGCTATTCGCTCTTACTGTAAAGAACCCTTTCCTACTTGTGATCCTCCATAGACTGTCTCCTTCTGTCACAGGGGTGTCGGGATTCCTGAGGGTGGACGACAACGGTGACCGGGAGAACGACTACTCGCTGTGGGACCTCTCCGAGGCGGGCGGAGATTTTCAGGTGAGGCGATTGGCGAATGGCGGCTGGACCTGGATGGTGATTGGCTCTGACAGGTGACCGTCAATCTGTCACCTCGCAGGTTGTGGCCAATTACAACGGGACGCAGAGGAGCATCAACCGCGTTCCGGGGAGGGAGATCCACTGGCCTGGGGGGGCGGTGCCTAAAGATGTCCCGCCCTGCGGATTCGACAACAGTAACCCGGAGTGCATGAAAAGTAAGATGTGGGGGCGGGGCTAATGTGCTCCATGTGTATATAGAGGTGTGTATATAGAGGTGTATATAGTATATATAGAGGTGTATATAGAGGTGTATATAGAGGTGTATATAGTATATAGAGGTGTATATAGAGGTATATATAGTATATAGAGGTATATATAGTATATAGAGGTATATATAGTATATAGAGGTATAAATAGTTAATCTCACCTTCTATGGATGTGTAATGACTTCTCTGAATAAATTATTGTGTATATAGAGCTCCACCCCTTGAGGGTGGAGCCTCCCCTTACATCAGGGTCCCCATTACAGTTGCCCCCCCATACATTGGGGTACGGGGGGTGGGGGGTATTTTGATATGGAGATCACAGCCATCCTCTGCTGACTTCAATGTATATGTTACCCCTCAGCATGTAAACAAGGTCAGCACAGGTCTGATCATTGGAGGACAGACAGAAAATTGACCACGCTGGGTTGGATGAGCTCTCATACCTGGTGTGGTCAGTTTGAAACAGGAAAGCCGGGGGGAGGGGGCTGGGGGGATCAATGTGTATGAAGTCCCCCCCCCCCCGTAGGAAATAAAGGAATGTGTGTGCAGCTCGGTCTTCTGTGGAATCTGATTGTCTTCTCTTCTCTCTCAGCCAGCTTCTCCGTCCTGGAAGTCACCTCCATCGTCATTTGTTTCATCCTCCTGGCCATCGCCGTCTCCTCCGTCTTCATATACAGGTACTCTTCCCCCCCCGTACTCTTCTCCTCTCCCCCCGTACTCTTCTCCCCCCTGTACTCTTCTCCTCTCCCCCCGTACTCTTCCCCCCCCGTACTCTTCTCCTCTCCCCCCGTACTCTTCTACCCCCCCCGTACTCTTCTCCCCCCCGTACTCTTCTCCTCTCCCCCCGTACTCTTCTCCTGGGGTCCCCCCCGTACTCTTCCCCCCCCATACCCCTCTCCTTGGGCCCCCCCCGAACGCTTCTCCCCCCCTCCATACTCTTCCCCCCGTACTCTTGTCCTGGGGTCCCCCCTCCCCCCCGTACTCTTCTCTTGGGGTCCCCCCATACTCATCTCCCCCCCGTACCCTTCTCCTGGGGTCCCCCCTCCCCCCCGTACTCTTAACCCCCCGTACTCTTCTCCTGGGGTCCCCCCTTCCCCCCGTACTCTCCCCCTGTACTCTTCTCCTGGGGTCCCCCCCCGTACTCATCTCCCCCCGCACTCTTCTCCTGGGGTCCCCCCTCCCCCCGTACTCCCCCTGTACTCTTCTCCTGGGGTCCACCTCGCCCGTACTCTTCTCCTGGGGTCCCCCCTCCCCCCGTACTCCCCCCTGTACTCTTCTCCTGAGGTCCCCCCTCCCCCCGAACTCTCCCCCCCTGGACTCTTCTCCTGGGGTCCCCCCCGTACTCATCTCCCCCCGCACTCTTCTCCTGGGGTCCCCCCTCCCCCCGTACTCCCCCCGTACTCTTCTCCTGGGGTCCCCCTCCCCCCGTACTCTTCTCCTGGGGTCCCCCCTCCCCCCGTACTCTTCTCCTGGGGTCCCCCCTCCCCCCGTACTCCCCCCGTACTCTTCTCCTGGGGTCCCCCCTCCCCCCGTACTCTTCTCCTGGGGTCCCCCTCCCCCCGTACTCTTCTCCTAGGGTCCCCCCTCCCCCTGTACTCTTCTCCTGGAGTCCCCCGTACTCCCCCCCGTACTCTTCTCCTGGGGTCCCCCTCCCCCCGTACTCTTCTCCTGGGGTCCCCCCTCCCCCTGTACTCTTCCCCCCGTACTCTTCTCCTGGGGTCCCCCCCGTACTCTTCCCCCCCATACTCTTCTCCTGGGGTCCCCCCCGTACTCATCTCCCCCCTGTACTTTTCTCCTGGGGTCCCCCTCCCCCTGTACTCCCCCCACCGTACTCTTCTCCTGGGGTCCCCCCTCCTCCCGTACTCTTCTCCTGGGGTCCCCCCGTACTCCCCCTGTACTCTTCTCCTGGGGTCCCCCCTCCCCCTGTACTCTTCTCCTGGGGTCCCCCCTCCCCCGTACTCCCCCCGTACTCTTCTCCTGGGGTCCCCCCTCCCCCCTGTACTCTTCCCCCCCGTACTCTTCTTCTGGGGCCCCCCCGTACCCTTCTCCTGGGGCCCCCCGTACTTTTCTCCTGGGGTCCCCCCTCCCCTCCGTACTCTTCCCCCCATCGTACTCTTCTCCTGGGGTCCCCCCTCTCCCCGTACTCTTCTGTCCCCCCGTACTCTTCTCCTGGGGTCCCCCCTCCCCTCCGTACTCTTCCCCCCCTTGTACTCTTCTCCTGGGGTCTCCCCTCCCCCCCATACTCTTCTCCTGGGGTCTCCCCTTCCCCCCGTACTCTTCTGTCCCCCCGTACTCTTCTCCTGGGGTCCCCCTCCCCCCCATACTCTTCTCCCCCGCAGTACTCTCCTCCAGGGGGGCCCCCTCTCCCCCCGTATTCTTCCCCTGGGGTCCCCCCTCCATCCGTACTCCTCTCCTGGGGTCCCCCCTCCCCCCCGTACTCTTCCCCCCTGTACTCTTCCCCCCGTACTCTTCTCCTGGGGTCCCCCCCGTACTCCTCTTCTGGGGTCCCCCTCCCCCCGTACTCTTCTCCTGGGGTCCCCACTCCACCCCCGTTCCCCATACTCTTCTCCTCCCCCGTACTCTTCTCCTGGGGTCCCCCCTCCACCCCCCTCTCCCGCCTCGGCCTTGTAGCTGCTAATTGAAGCAGGCGATTCTCCGGTCGGTGGAGGAGGGGGGGAGGGGGGGGGCAGTCATTGGGCAGACCTGATTCTTGTTACCATGAGAGCCGCAGCGGCTTGACTTCAGCGAGGAGATTAAAGGAGACTTCCGAGTGCGACTAAAGTCTTGGCGCTCTCCCGCAGATCTCAGACCTTAATTAGCGCCAGTGGGGGTTCCGGCCGCTGTTCTGGAGCAATCATCCAACTTAGGACTGGCACTGACTACGGGGTCCACAAAGGGTAATTACCCCCCCCCCCTCCCACACACACCCCCGGGGGGGCAGCCCTGTGTACATGAATAGGGTGATAATTGATCACTGAGGGCCGCTCTCACCATCGTGTTAGAACAACGTCTTTTCCTCAAAGTGTAGGATGAGTTTGTAGCTATGAGGTTGCCCATTAATAGGCCAATGACCTCCAGCGCTGCCCCTGATTTCGGGACTCAAAGGGGCTGTTGCTGACCTCCCTGCGGGTAATGGAGGCTCCTGGTGGTCCGAGACGCTCATTATCACACAGAGAAGTCAGCTTGTTAGCCTGTACCTGAGAGCGGCTGGTATCTGGGGTGAAGATAACAGGTACACGCACTGGGGTCAGATAGCGAGCGCTGGGGTCAGTGACGGGCCGGTCCCTGGGAGGAAGATAACACACACACACGCAGTGGGGTCAGTGACGGGCCGGTCCCTGGGGTGAAGATAGCACACACACACACACTGGGGTCAGTGACGGGCCGGTCCCTGGGGTGAAGATAGAACACACACACACTGGGGTCAGTGACGGGCCGGTCCCTGGGGTGAAGATAGAACACACACACACTGGGGTCAGTGACGGGCCGGTCCCTGGGGTGAAGATAGAACACACACACTGGGGTCAGTGACGGGCCGGTCCCTGGGGTGAAGATGCAACACACACGCACTGGGGTCAGTGACAGGCCGGTCCCTGGGGTGAAGATAGCACACACACACAGTGGGGTCAGTGATGGGCCGGTCCCTGGGGTGAAGATAGCACACACACACAGTGGGGTCAGTGATGGGCCGGTCCCTGGGGTGAAGATAGCACACACACATAGTGGGGTCAGTGACGGGCCGGTCCCTGGGGTGAAGATAGCACACACACTCACTTGGGTCAGTGACGGGCCGGTCCCTGGGGTGAAGATAGCACACATACACAGTGGGGTCAGTGACGGGCCGGTCCCTAGGGTGAAGATAGCACGCACACTCACTGGGGTCAGTGATGGGCCGGTCCCTGGAGTGAAGATAGCGCACACACACTTGGGTCAGTGACGGGCCGGTCAATGGGGTGAAGATAGCACACACACGCACTGGGGTCAGTGACGGGCCGGTCCCTGGGGTGAAGTTAGCACACACACGCACTGGGGTCAGTGACGGGCCGGTCCCTGGGGTGAAGATAGCACACTCACGCACTGGGGTCAGTGATGGGCCGGTCCCTGGGGTGAAGATAAAACACGCATGCACTGGGGTCAGTGATGGGCCGGTCCCTGGGGTGAAGATAGCACACACATGCACTTGGGTCAGTGACGGGCCGGTCCCTGGGGTGAAGATAGCACACACACGCAGTGGGGTCAGTGACGGGCCGGTCCCTGGGGTGAAGACAGAACACGCACGTAGTGGGGTCAGTGACGGGCTGGTCCCTGGGGTGAAGATAGAACACACACGCACTGGGGTCAGTGACGGGCCGGTCCCTGGGGTGAAGACAGAACACGCACATAGTGGGGTCAGTGATGGGCTGGTCCCTGGGGTGAAGATAGAACACACACGCACTGGGGTCAGTGACGGGCCGGTCCCTGGGGTGAAGATAGAACACACACACACTGGGGTCAGTGACGGGCCGTTCCCTGGGGTGAAGACAGAACACGCACGTAGTGGGGTCAGTGACGGGCTGGTCCCTGGGGTGAAGATAGAACACACACACACTGGGGTCAGTGACGGGCCGGTCCCTGGGGTGAAGACAGAACACGCACATAGTGTGGTCAGTGACGGGCCGTTCCCTGGGGTGAAGACAGAACACGCACATAGTGGGGTCAGTGACGGGCTGGTCCCTGGGGTGAAGATAGAACACACACACACTGGGGTCAGTGACGGGCCGGTCCCTGGGGTGAAGACAGAACACGCACATAGTGTGGTCAGTGACGGGCCGTTCCCTGGGGTGAAGACAGAACACGCACATAGTGGGGTCAGTGACGGGCTGGTCCCTGGGGTGAAGATAGAACACACACACACTGGGGTCAGTGACGGGCCGGTCCCTGGGGTGAAGACAGAACACGCACATAGTGTGGTCAGTGACGGGCCGTTCCCTGGGGTGAAGACAGAACACGCACATAGTGGGGTAAGTGACGGGCTGGTCCCTGGGGTGAAGATAGGACACACACGTAGTGGGGTCAGTCACGGGCCGGTCCCTGGGGAGAAGATAGCACACACACACGCACTGGGGTCAGTAACGGGCCAGGATTGCAGAATTGAAGAAATCTCCCCACCTGCCATTGTCAGCGACATATCTGCCAATCCGTGGTCACCATGATTGATGGAACCAGGTCACTCATTTATCTCAGCATTGGTAATATTTTAAGGCAATGAAATAAAAATATACTCTGTGCCAGCCGCTTCTAGCAGTTGCTTTGCATTGACCGGCGTCCCCTGTCTGTCCCTCCCAGGAAGCTGCGGCTGGAGAAGGAGCTGGCGGCCGAGCTGTGGAAAGTGCGCTGGGAGGACATCCAGACCAGCAACATGGAGAAGAACCTGCGCCGAGCCGGCAGCAAACTCACCCTGTCTTTGGTAACCGCTTTAGGCGCAAACCCCTTCCCCCATACCGCCAATACAAAGGGTCTTGGGTGTGGCAGTTGAGCCCCATTGTTCAACGTAGAAAGCTGTGTGTGTTAATTAATCAGGAGCCTCGTTTGGGCTCAGAATAGCTCAAGTTAGGAAGCCCCCTCAATGTGCTATGAGCTGAATTTTATATACCACACCCATATTCAGCAGTCTTTTTATAGTTCTAGCCTCTCTTCCCATGCAATATGTAGACAAGGCTAGGGTGGGATCAGAAAGTGGGCGGGGCTGAAACCAGGGAACCTACGGGCTGTATATTCAGAATACGTTTCGTGCTGGTTATAGGTTGGGGATACTTTTCTGGTCACCTTTGGACAGGAATGGTCAGCCGGGATACGAGGAACTGTTCAGGTTCTTCAGAAACGTTTGGGAACAGAATGGCCTTAGGAGTAAATTTTAGATTGTGATCTCTGAAGTCAGTGCTGGCTTCACCCACCATCTTCCAGCCTGCAGAGATTGTCTACTACTCATCTACTTTACTCTCCTAGAAACATTTGTAGATCACATGTGGACTTCAGGGTTAGACCTTCACCTTCAGAGTTAGACCTTCACCTTCAGAGTTAGACCCTTACCTTCAGGGTTAGACCTTTACATTTAGAGTTAGACCTTTACCTTCAGGGTTAGCCCTTCACCTTCAGAATTAGACCTTTACCTTCAGGGTTAGACCCTTACCTTCAGGGTTAGACCTTTACCTTCAGGGTTAGACCCTTGCCTTCAGGGTTAGACCCTTACCTTCAAGGTTAGATCCTTATCTTCAGGGTTAGACCTTTACCTTCAGGGTTAGACCCTTGCCTTCAGGGTTAGACCCTTACCTTCAAGGTTAGATCCTTATCTTCAGAGTTAGACCTTCACCTTCAGGGTTAGACCCTTACCTTCAGGGTTAGACCTTTACATTTAGAGTTAGACCTTTACCTTCAGGGTTAGCCCTTCACCTTCGGAATTAGACCTTTACCTTCAGGGTTAGACCCTTACCTTCAAGGTTAGATCCTTATCTTCAGGGTTAGACCTTTACCTTCAGGGTTAGACCCTTGCCTTCAGGGTTAGACCCTTACCTTCAAGGTTAGATCCTTACCTTCAAGGTTAGACCTTTATCTTCAGGGTTAGACCCTTGCCTTCAAGGTTAGACCCTTATATTCAGGGTTAGACCTTTACCTTCAGGGTTAGACCTTTACATGCAGAGCTACACCTTTACATTCAGGGCTGGACCTTTACCTTTTAGGGTTAGACCTTCACCTGTATTCTGTCTCAATGATCAGAAAATCTTTGTATTTCCATATCTGCATATCATCTGCTTTATAACAAACGGCTTCAACAAATTCATCTTTCACCTCTTAGGGTCATTCTCAAACGTATTCAGACTAAACCCCGATTTCCACTTGTGTCCTCCTTAACATTCGTTTAATTGATGATCCTCACTTGACATTGTATTATTCACTCCAAGTTCATTTCTCTATAATTTCTGTCTTTCCATCTTCTCTGGTTCTGTCTTGGTTTCTCGGCCTCTTACCTTCAACCACTCCACTCCACTTCCTTCTAGCTACCGGACTTCTCTAACCTTGCCCAGCTTGCCAAGCTCATGAAAAGCAACAGCATTGTATATCCATCCCAAGCCTTCTTTCTCCATTTTGTTTTCTCCGGTTCTGTCTTGGTTTCTTAGCGTCCTACCATCAACCATTCCCCATATCTTCTCCTGGCCACTTCACAGAGCTCTCCATCCATCCTCTGCTCTCCTGTTTCTGTCCATTGCTTGGCTATCTTGTTGCCTGCTTGGCATATAGAGCTCACAAAAAAGCAGACAAATTGTATATCCACCCCAGGTTCCTCTCAAGTCCTCTTTATCCATTCTGTTTTTCCTGTCTTCTCTGGTTCTGTCTTGGTTTGTCTGTCTCTTACCCTCAACCATTCTCCATACCTCCCCTGGGGCCACTTCATGGAGTTCCCCCTTCTTCGTCTGTTGTCCTGTTTCTGCCTGTTACTGAATATTTGCTGACCTGCCCGGCTTGCCAAGTTCACAAAATAAGGAAGCATTGTACTCTCCACACTAAATTCATCTCAAGTCTTCTTTCTCTGAAATTTCTGTCTTTCCGTCTTCTCTGGTTGTGTCTTGGTTTCCTGGCCTCATCTCTGGTTGTGTCTTGGTTTCCTGGCCTCGTCTCTGGTTGTGTCTTGGTTTCTTGACCTCTCCTCTGGCTGTGTCTTGGTTTCTTGGCCTCTTCTCTGGTTGTGTCTTGGTTACTTGGTCTTTTCTCTGGTTGTGTCTTGGTTTATTGGCCTCTTCTCTGATTGTGTCTTGGTTTCTTGGCCTCTTTGATTCTGTCTTGGTTTATTAGTTTCTTCTCTGGTTCTGTCTTGGTTTCTTGGCCTCTTCTCTGGCTGTGTCTCGTTTTCTTGGCCTCTTCTCTGGTTCTGTCTTGGTTTCTCGGCCTCTTACCTTCAACCACTCCACTCCACTTCCTTCTAGCTACCGGACTTCTCTAACCTTGCCCAGCTTGCCAAGCTCATGAAAAGCAACAGCATTGTATATCCATCCCAAGCCTTCTTTCTCCATTTTGTTTTCTCCGGTTCTGTCTTGGTTTCTTAGCGTCCTACCATCAACCATTCCCCATATCTTCTCCTGGCCACTTCACAGAGCTCTCCATCCATCCTCTGCTCTCCTGTTTCTGTCCATTGCTTGGCTATCTTGTTGCCTGCTTGGCATATAGAGCTCACAAAAAAGCAGACAAATTGTATATCCACCCCAGGTTCCTCTCAAGTCCTCTTTATCCATTCTGTTTTTCCTGTCTTCTCTGGTTCTGTCTTGGTTTGTCTGTCTCTTACCCTCAACCATTCTCCATACCTCCCCTGGGGCCACTTCATGGAGTTCCCCCTTCTTCGTCTGTTGTCCTGTTTCTGCCTGTTACTGAATATTTGCTGACCTGCCCGGCTTGCCAAGTTCACAAAATAAGGAAGCATTGTACTCTCCACACTAAATTCATCTCAAGTCTTCTTTCTCTGAAATTTCTGTCTTTCCGTCTTCTCTGGTTGTGTCTTGGTTTCCTGGCCTCATCTCTGGTTGTGTCTTGGTTTCCTGGCCTCGTCTCTGGTTGTGTCTTGGTTTCTTGACCTCTCCTCTGGCTGTGTCTTGGTTTCTTGGCCTCTTCTCTGGTTGTGTCTTGGTTACTTGGTCTTTTCTCTGGTTGTGTCTTGGTTTATTGGCCTCTTCTCTGATTGTGTCTTGGTTTCTTGGCCTCTTTGATTCTGTCTTGGTTTATTAGTTTCTTCTCTGGTTCTGTCTTGGTTTCTTGGCCTCTTCTCTGGCTGTGTCTCGTTTTCTTGGCCTCTTCTCTGGTTGTGTCTTGGTTTCTTGGCCTCTTCTCTGGTTGTGTCTTGGTTTCTTGGCCTCTTCTCTGGTTCTGTATTGGTTTTTTAGTCTCTTCTATGGTTGTGTCTAGGTTTCCTGGCCTCTTCTCTGGTTCTGTATTGGTTTCTTAGTCTCTTCTCTGGTTGTGTCTTGGTTACTTGGTCTTTTCTCTGGTTGTGTCTTGGTTTATTGGTCTCTTCTCTGGTTGTGTCTTGGTTTTTTGGCCTCTTTGGTTCTGTCTTGGTTTCTTAGTCTCTTCTCTGGCTGTGTCTTGGTTTCTTGACCTCTTCTCTGTTTGTGTCTTGGTTTCTTGGCCTCTTCTCTGTTTGCTTTTTGTTTCTTGGCCTATTCTCTGGTTGTGTCTTAGTTTCTTGGCCTCTTCTCTGGCTTTGTCTTGGTTTATTGGCCCCTTCTCTGGTTGTATCTTGGTTTCTTGGTCTCTTCTTTGGTTGTATCTTGGTCTCTTCTCTGGCTGTGTCTAGGTTTCTTTGCCTATTCTCTGGTTATGTCTTGGTTTCTTTGCCTTTTCTCTGGTTGTGTCTTGGTTTCTTTGCCTCTTCTCTGGTTGTGTCTTGGTTTCTTTGCCTCTTCTCTGGTTCTGTCTTGGTTTCTTTGCCTTTTCTCTGGTTGTGTCTTGGATTCTTTGCCTCTTCTCTAGTTGTGTCTTGGTTTCTTGGCCTCTTCTCTGGTTGCTTTTTGTTTCTTGGCCTCTTCTCTGGTTGTGTCTTAGTTTCTTGGCCTCTTCTCTGGCTTTGTCTTGGTTTATTGGCCCTTTCTCTGGTTGTATCTTGGTTTCTTGGTCTCTTCTTTGGTTGTATCTTGGTCTCTTCTCTGGCTGTGTCTTAGTTTCTTTGCCTCTTCTCTGGTTGTGTCTTGGTTTCTTTGCCTCTTCTCTGGTTGTGTCTTGGTTTCTTGGCCTCTTCTCTGGTTGTGTCTTGGTTTCTTGGCCTTTTCTCTGGTTGTGTCTCTTCTCTGGCTTTACATTACATGCGGAGACTCAGATAGAGACCCTCCCCATTCCGCTCCTGAAAGGAAAATATCCCTACCCTTTCGGAGGAGGAATGGGACCAAGGAATACAGCAGTATATACCTACGGCAATTTCTTCTAGGGATAGATTTATTCTAATAAAATTCGTCCATAGGGCATATTACACGAACAAACAAACGGCTAGCCAAGATATAGGAGACATGTCCTAAATGCCAGCAGGCGGTGGGGACATATTTCCATGTTATTTGGGACTGTCCAGTTATTCAAGATTTCTGGAGGGTGGTGGTGGCGGATATAAATGCAGTTACCAATCTTTCGGTGACGTTGGTTTCCAAGGTGCTCCTTCTGGGTATCACTGACTCAGTGGCACAATCTCTTGTTCTATCCGTGTTTTTATGCTGGAAAGGTACTCCTACAAAACTGAAAGTTGGTTGCTCCCCTTACGGTTTCCCAGTGACGTAGACTATGTGTTGTCCTCCTTATACATTGTAAAGCGCTGAGTAAACTGTTGGCGCTATATAAATCTTGTATAATAATAATGTGCTACCTCTATCTGAACTTACGTACATGTAAATGTCCCCAGAATTTTGGAAAAGTGTGGAGTCCCCTATCTCCTAATGTGTGGGAAGGTGGAGCTCCTGATGAGGTTGGAGTGGGTTATAGATCCCGAGACCTGGGTCATAGAAAGGTGGTCATAATTGTTAGGAGTGGGCCCTTGTCAGTCCCACTCCCCCCCCTCGTCTTATTTAGGTTGCCTTCCCTTTGTATTTTTTTTTCTTTATTGACCTTTGTCCCCCCCCCCCGTATGTTTTATTCCTTCTTCAGTTAATGCCTGCTCCCCAGAACAGGTGAATATTTCGATCAGCATCTAGTACTCTAGATACGTTTTGTGAAACTTTTCAGCTTCATGAGTGGGAACTTCTAGAAAGTCCTTGAATATATGCTGACATTTTAATCCTCGTGTCCAGTATATTCTCCCCCTTTTTATTTTTCCTTTTTGTCTTTTGTTGTCTGGAAATGTACATTCCTACATGATGATTTTGTATATCTGCTTTATTCACTAAAAAACTTTTCTGTTAAAAAAAAAAAAAAATGGCTTGCTTAATGAATTATGATTACAACCCAAAATGCAGAAGCGTTGTACTTTCTACCCCCGGGTTCATCTCTTGGTTTCTTGGCGTCTTTTCTGGTTCTGTCTTGGTTTCTCAACCTTTTACCCTCAGCCATTCCACATACCTCCCCCTGGCCACTTCATGAAGTTTTCCATTCTTCCTCTGCTGTCCTCCATTCTGTCCATTGCTTGGATATCTTCTTACCTGCCTGGCATGCCAAGCTCACAGAAAGTGAAAGCCTTGTACTGCACCCCCCCCCCCCCCAAGTTCCTCTCAAGCGTTCTTTCGTTCTTTCTCTTTCCATCTTCTCTGGCTCTGACTTGATTTCCTGGCTTCCTCTCCAGTTCTGTCTTGGCTCCTTGTCCTTTAACCCTCAATTATTTTGTATACCTTTCCTGGCCGCTTCGTGGACTTCTCCATTCTTCCCTTTGCTGCCCTGTTTCTGCCCATCGCTTGGATGTCTTCTCACCTGCCCAGCTTGCTGAGCCCACAGAAAGCAGAAGCCCTCCTAAAGTCCATCAGCTGATGTATGGCTGAATCAGAGGCCCATACATGTAAACGGCTTGCTTCGTGAATTGTGATTACAACCCAAACTCTCAACCTTGGCTAAACAACGCCCCCCCCCCCTTCATCACTGACCTCCGATTTACTCCGTCCATAAAGCTAACCCAACATTTCACCCACCATACTGTGTCATGTTCCTGGTCATCCCATCTCAGGGTTCTTCTTCTAATCTTTGTCCTTTTGTCTCCAGAGAGGCTCCAACTACGGCTCCCTGCTCACCATGGACGGTCAGTTCCAGGTTTACGCCAAGACGGCATACTACAAGGTAAATGCGTTTTGTTGGAGTACCTGACAGATGGGTGGTGGAGATGACGGGAACGGGAGAGATGTCACCGGATAGGACAGCGGGCGCCGTAATAAATGTCATTCCTCCGAGGGTGACTTCCAGGATCCGGCACAGCTGGTCCCATCATCTTATCCATGACCTTTCATTGCCGACATAATTGATGGTTGTTATTTCCTGTCACAATCATTCCTTCTCCTCTCCTCCTCCAGGGTAATGTGGTCGCTGTCAAGTACCTGAACCACAAGCGCATCGAGCTGACCAGGAAGGTTCTCTTCGAGCTGAAATATGTGAGTCCAGAGCCTCTGATTGTCTGCTTCATGATTTATAGGGGACCCCCCCCCAAATCCAAACATTCGTGTCATTACATCTCAGGGTCCCCACCAGAGTACCCCTTACATCAGGATCCCAACCAGAGTCCTCCTTACATCAGGGTCCCAACCAGAGTCCTCCTTACATCAGGGTCCCCACCAGAGCCTCGGAATGTCTGCTTCATGATTTATAGGGGACCCCCCCCCCAAATCCAAACATTCCTGTCATTACATCTCAGGGTCCCCACCAGAGTACCCCTTACATCAGGGTCCCAACCAGAGTCCTCCTTACATCAGGGTCCCAACCAGAGCCTCTGAATGTCTGCTTCATGATTTATAGGGGACCCCCCCCCAAATCCGAACATTCCTGTCATTACATCTCAGGGTCCCCACCAGAGTACCCCTTACATCAGGGTCCCAACCAGAGTCCTCCTTACATCAGGGTCCCAACCAGAGCCTCTGAATGTCTGCTTCATGATTTATAGGGGACCCCCCCCCAAATCCGAACATTCCTGTCATTACATCTCAGGGTCCCCACCAGAGTACCCCTTACATCAGGGTCCCAACCAGAGTCCTCCTTACATCAGGGTCCCAACCAGAGTCCTCCTTACATCAGGGTCCCCACCAGAGCCTCTGAATGTCTGCTTCATGATTTATAGGGGACCCCCCCCCCAAATCCAAACATTCCTGTTATTACATCAGGGTCCCCACCAGAGTCCCCTTACATCAGGGTCCCCACCAGAGCCTCTGATTGTCTGCTTCATGATTTATAGGGGACCCCCCCAATCCAAACATTCCTGTCATTACATCAGGGTCCTCATCAGAGTCCCCCTTACATCAGGGTCCCCACCAGAGTCCCCCTTACGTCAGGGTCCCCCTTACATCAGGGTCCCCCTTACATCAGGGTCCCCACCAGAGCCTCTGATTGTCTGCTTCATGATTTATAGGGACCCCCCCAAAATCCAAACATTCCTATCATTACATCAGGGTCCTCATCAGAGTCCCCCTTACATCAGGGTCCCCCTTACATCAGGGTCCCCACCAGAGTCCCCCTTACATCAGGGTCCCAATCAGAGTCCCCCTTACATCAGGGTCCCTACCAGAGTCCCCCTTACCTCAGGGTCCCCATCAGAGTCCCCCTTACATCAGGGCCCCTGTCAGAGTCCTGCTTACATCAGGAACCCCACCAGAGTCCCCCTTACTTAAGGGTCCCCACTGGAGTCCCCCTTACATCAGGGTCCCTACCAGAGTCCCCCTTACCTCAGAGTCCCCATCAGAGTCCCCCTTACATCAGGGCCCCTGTCAGAGTCCTGCTTACATCAGGAACCCCACCAGAGTCCCCCTTACTTAAGGGTCCCCACTGGAGTCCCCCTTACATCAGGGTCCCCACCAGAGTCTCCCTTATATCAGGTTTCCCACCAGATTCCCCCTTACATCAGGGTCCCCACCAGAGTCCCCTTTACGTCAGGACCCCTATCAGAGCCCCCCTTACATCAGGGTCCTCACCAGAGTCTCCCTTATGTCAGGGTCCCCACTGGAGTCCCCCTCACATCACGGTCCCCCTTACATCAGGGTCTCCACTAGAGTCTCCCTTATATCAGGGTCCCCTTTAGAGTCCCCTTTACGTCAGGGCCCCTATCAGAGCCCCCCTTACATCAGGGTCCTCACCAGAGTCCCCCTTACATCAGGGTCCACCTTACATCAGGGTCCCCCCCAGAGTCCCCTTTACATCAGGGCCCCTATCAGTGTCCCCTTTACATCAGGGTCCTCACCAGATTCCCCCTTACATCAGGGTCCTCACCAGATCCCCCCTTACATCAGGGTCCTCACCAGAGTCCCCCTTACATCAGGGTCCTCACCAGATCCCCCCTTACATCAGGGTCCTCACCAGATCCCCCCTTACATCAGGGTCCTCACCAGATCCCCCCTTACATCAGGGTCCTCACCAGAGTCCCCCTTACATCAGGGTCCTCACCAGAGTCCCCCTTACATCAGGGTCCCCCTTACATCAGGGTGCCCACCAGAGTCCCCCTTACATCAGGGTCCCCCTTACATCAGGGTCCCCCTTACATCAGGGTCCCCACCAGAGTCCCCCTTACATCAGGGTCCCCCTTACATCAGGGTGCCCACCAGAGTCCCCTTTACGTCAGGGCCCCTATCAGAGCCCCCCTTACATCAGGGTCCTCACCAGAGTCCCCCTTACATCAGGGTCCACCTTACATCAGGGTCCCCCCCAGAGTCCCCTTTACATCAGGGCCCCTATCAGTGTCCCCTTTACATCAGGGTCCTCACCAGATTCCCCCTTACATCAGGGTCCTCACCAGATCCCCCCTTACATCAGGGTCCTCACCAGAGTCCCCCTTACATCAGGGTCCTCACCAGATCCCCCCTTACATCAGGGTCCTCACCAGATCCCCCCTTACATCAGGGTCCTCACCAGATCCCCCCTTACATCAGGGTCCTCACCAGAGTCCCCCTTACATCAGGGTCCTCACCAGAGTCCCCCTTACATCAGGGTCCCCCTTACATCAGGGTGCCCACCAGAGTCCCCTTTACGTCAGGGCCCCTATCAGGGTCCCCCTTACATCAGGGTCCCCACCAGAGTCCCCCTTATATCAGGGTCCCCACCAGAGTCCCCCTTACATCAGGGCCCCCCTCAGACTCCCTCTTACATCAGGGCCCCCCTCAGACTCCCTCTTACATCAGGGTCCCCACCAGAATATCACTTGAATCAGGGTCCCCACCAGAGTCCCCACTTACATCAGGGCCCCCATCAGAGTCCTTCTTACATCAGGGTCCCCATCAGAGTCCTTCTTACATCAGGGCCCCCATCAGAGTCCCCCCTTAAATCAGGGTCCCCATTAGAGAAATGAAGACCATAGGCAGCCTTGTGCTGACCCCTCACTCTGCACTATGGATATACAGATACAATCTTGTAGCGGGTCATCATTCAGGGACTCCTCCTCTAAAAGGGCTATTTAATGACAGAAGGCGGAGCTTATCTGAAGGGAGATCCTGTAGCTGTATATTGGGGGCTCGTCCGGGATTCATTCATAGAGACGGGTCCCCTGTAATCCCAGCTTTATTTATTCCCGGATAGAAGGAACCAGAGGGGTACCTGTATGGGGGGGAGGGGGGCCTCTTCTATACACTACACACACTGTGATAAGTCCCGCCCTCCATTACACAATTGTCGCCCCCCCCATTGGTCGGATGGTGAAAATCGTGAATTTTCCGGGCTGCATTCATGTGGAATTGTTTTCCCTCCAGCTTTCGAGGCTCCGCCCCCGGCCTTGGCATTGGGGGGCCACCCCGCTCCTGACACTTTCTCGGGGGGGGGGAGGGGTTGCAGGAATCGCTGCTGACACAACAGAAAATCGATCGTTATACATAAACAGCTTTTGTTTGTTGTCATTTTTTTATGGAGCGCGCCCCCCCCCCCCCCCCAGCCCACCCCGGGTCCCTCCTTACTGTGATAAAACAAAACCTTCTCATTATAGACACTGTGATGTCATCACTGGGTCTCTGTGCTTCTCTGTGCAATGCAGGCAGATCGTGAGGTTTCCATGAGAAGGTCACTGGAACTGACACCGCCCCCCCCCCCCAGGTGTTCAATCCCCCCTCCATCCTTTACCGACTCCTCCCCCTGGACTGAAACGGCTTCCTCTGATTTCACCGCACACTGTAAGATTCCCGCCATGTGCATTAGAAGCTGCAGCAAGTCAGATAGAGCCCCGCCCCTTTTCCTGGCTGGAGGACACCCAGCATCATCTAGCTCTTTTCTCCCCAGCCTGGCCCCTCGCCCCCTTTCATTCATTGGCTTTCAGTTCTTTTCATCATGGAGGACATCCAGCATCATCAGCCTGACCGTCTCCGACCCCGCCCCCTTCCATTTATTGGATTGCAGTTCAGCCAATCATGGAGGCTCAGCATCACATGTGGGCGTTACCTATGCAAAGACATCCTGCTTAGGAAACGCCCACTCCACCAGACTGACACCCCACCCACCAAAGCATATCTCCTCCCACTGCTTGCATCAGGGCTGAGGGCTCTGGAGAGGAGTAGGACTGAGGTTTTCAGGAAGCCATGTGCAGCCCCCTGCTGGCCCCTCCCACCAGCCACGATCTGTCTGCATTGCATAGAGAAGCGCAGAGACCCGGTGATGACATCACCGGGTATAAAATAAGATATGTAATGAAAAGATTTTATTTATAAATGTGATTAGTATGTAGATGAGGGGGGAGGGGTTATGTAAGCAGATTAAACTTCAGCTTTAACCCTTTCCTGGAGGTGGCGGTCTCCGATGAGTCACACCCCTCCCCCTCTCTTCTCCCTCTGCGCCCTCGTCTGTAACATTCTCCACGTCCTTCGCTCTCCTTCATCGCTCTCCTTCATCGCTCTCCTTCATCGCTCTCAGTAATGTTATTTGCTGGGCCCGGGTATTAATCAGAACCCCTCCCCCTTCCTCACAGACAGACCACCGAAGTAATCTATCCGCACTTAATTCAGCGCCATCACCGAATATTACCAGATCTCAGAGGCAACACGTTTATTTCTGGAGAAATGTGAAGGTTATATCGGGCATTAAAGGGGACCAGCGGCTGGGGAGGGGCCGCCGGCAAACCCCAAATCCCTCATTCAGTCCATTTATATTCTGGGGAGAGAAAAAAGGAATGAGAGCGCCGTGCAGCCATCCAATAATGAGAGTGGGATTAAAGATTATTCGTCGTGCTAAATAAATAGCAGTTGTGCTTTCCACTGGAGATTGCTCGGCAGTGACGGTTGGGGATCACATGACTTCCAGCTCAGTGACTGGGGGTGAGGCTGACAGTCCTGAGGAAGTCACTGAGGGCGACAGTCCTGATAAAGTCACTGGGGGTGACAGTCCTGAGGAATTCACTGAGGGTGACAGTCCTGAGGAATTCACTGAGGGTGACAGTCCTGAGGAAGTCACTGAGGGTGACAGTTCTGATAAACTCACTGAGGGTAACAGTCCTGAGGAAGTCACTGGGGGTGACAGTCCTGAGGAAGTAACTGAGGGCGACAGTCCTGATAAAGTCACTGGGGGTAACAGTCCTGAGGAATTCACTGAGGGTAACAGTCCTGAGGAAGTCACTGAGGGTGACAGTCCTGAGGAAGTCACTGGGGGTGACAGTCCTGAGGAATTCACTGAGGGTAACAGTCCTGAGGAATTCACTGAGAGTGACAGTCCTGATAAAGTCACTGGCGGTGACAGTCCTGAGGAGGTCACTGAGGGTGACAGTCCTGAGGAAGTCACTGGGGGTGACAGTCCTGAGGAGGTCACTGAGGGTGACAGTCCTGAGGAAGTCACTGGGGGTGACAGTCCTGAGGAATTCACTGAGGGTAACAGTCCTGAGGAATTCACTGAGAGTGACAGTCCTGATAAAGTTACTGGGGGTGAAAGTCCTGAGGAGGTCACTGAGGGTGACAGTCCTGAGGAAGTCACTGGGGGTGACAGTCTTGAGGAGGTCACTGAGGGTGACAGTCCTGAGGAAGTCACTGGGGATGACAGTCCTGAGGAAGTCACTGAGGGCGACAGTCCTGATAAAATCACTGGAGATGACAGTCCTGAGGACAGTCCTGAGGAGGTCACTGAGGGTGACAGTCCTGAGGAAGTCACTGGGGGTGACAGTTTTAAAGGAAGTCACTGAGGGTGACAGTTCTGCGGAGGTCACGGAAGGTGACAGTCCTGAAGAAGTCACTGGGGGTGACAGTCCTAATGAAGTCACTGGGGTGACAATTCTGAGGAAGTCACTGAGGGTGACAGTCCTGAGGAAGTCACTGGGGGTGACAGTCCTGAGTAGGTCACTGAAGGTAACAGTCCTGAGGAGGTCACTGAGGGTGACAGTCCTGAGGAAGTCACTGGGGGTGACAGTCCTGAGGAAGTCACTGGGGGTGACAGTCCTGAAGAAGTCACTGGGGGTGACAGTCCTAATGAAGTCACTGGGGTGACAGTTCTGAGGCAGTCACTGAGGGTGACAGTCCCAAGAAAGTCACTGGGGGTGACAGTTCTGAGGAAGTCACTGGGGGTGACAGTCCTGAGGCAGTCACTGCAGGTGACAGTCCTGAGGAGGTCACTGAGGGTGACAGTCCTGAGGAAGTCACTGAGGGTGACAGTTTTAAAGGAAGTCACTGGGGGTGACAGTCCTAATGAAGTCACTGGGGGTGACAGTCCTCAAGAAGCCACTGGGGGTGACAGTCCTGAGGAAGTCACTGGGGGTGACAGTCCTGAGGAAGTTACTGGGGGTGACAGTCCTGAGGAAGTCACTGGGGGTGACAGTCCTGAGGAAGTCACTGGGGGTGACAGTCCTGAGGAAGTCACTGAGGGTGATAGTCTAAATGAAGTCACTGGGGGTGACAGTCCTGAGGAAGTCACTGGGGGTGATAGTCCTGAGGAAGTCACTGGAGGCAGCCGCCGTCTTCATGTTCTGATAGGTTCCCTTTAACTTCAAGGAGGTGTAAGAGGGCGGGGCAGTGACACAGAGAGGGGATATGAAGGAAGAATTGCACATTATATAATGAAGGGATCTGACCAAATATCATCTCCATTGCAGATGAGGGACGTCCAGAACGAGCATCTGACCCGATTTGTCGGGGCGTGTATAGACCCCCCCAATATCTGTATACTGACCGAATACTGCCCCCGGGGGAGCCTGCAGGTGAGTATTCCACCCTGAGATCTGCAGAGCATCGCTCCCTCCCCTCCCCCTCCTGACAGATCCATATTGATATATTCTGCAGAGCATCGCTCCCTCCCCTCCCCCTCCTGACAGATCCATATTGATATATTCTGCAGAGCATCGCTCCCTCCCCTCCCCCTCCTGACAGATCCATATTGATATATTCTGCAGAGCATAGCTCCCTCCCCTCCCCCTCCTGACAGATCCATATTGATATATTCTGCAGAGCATTGCTCCCTCCCCTCCCCCTCCTGACAGATCCATATTGATATATTCTGCAGAGCATTGCTCCCTCCCCTCCCCCTCCTGACAGGTCCATACTGATATGTTCTGCAGAGCATTGCTCCCTCCCCTCCCCCTCCTGACAGATCCATATTGATATATTCTGCAGAGCATTTCTCCCTCCCCTCCCCCTCCTGACAGATCCATATTGATATATTCTGCAGAGCATCGCTCCCTCCCCTCCCCCTCCTGACAGATCCATATTGATATATTCTGCAGAGCATCGCTCTCTCCCCTCCCCCTCCTGACAGATCCATATTGATATATTCTGCAGAGCATCGCTCCCTCCCCTCCCCCTCCTGACAGATCCATATTGATATATTCTGCAGAGCATCGCTCTCTCCCCTCCCCCTCCTGACAGATCCATATTGATATGTTCTGCAGAGCATTGCTACCCCCCCTCCCCCTCATGACAGATCCATATTGATATATTCTGCAGAGCATCGCTCCCTCCCCTCCCCCTCCTGACAGATCCATATTGATATATTCTGCAGAGCATCGCTCCCTCCCCTCCCTCTCCTGACAGATCCATATTGATATGTTCTGCAGAGCATCGCTCCCTCCCCCTCCTGACAGATCCATATTGATATATTCTGCAGAGCATCGCTCCCTCCCCTCCCCCTCCTGACAGATCCATATTGATATATTCTGCAGAGCATCGCTCCCTCTCCTGACAGATCCATATTGATATGTTCTGCAGAGCATTGCTCCCTCCCCTCCCCCTCCTGACAGATCCATACTGATATATTCTGCAGAGCATTGCTCCATGATTGTATATTTCCTCTGCAGGATATTCTGGAGAATGAGAGTATTACTCTGGATTGGATGTTCCGATATTCGTTGATAAATGATATTGTGAAGGTAAGGCCTTACCTCCCTCCTCAGAATTCTCATCACGTTATCAATCAGGCTAAACCTTAATTGGCAATAATCAATGGAATCCTCATCAGCCCCCCTAATGAATCTTCAGACTATTAAGAATTCATTAAAGCTGAACTCTAATCTGTTTATTCTCTGCCTTCTCTGCTCCCCCCTCCCCCATCAACATGATAATGACATTTTGTAAATGAAACCTTTCCATTTTCATCACATTCCTTATTATAGACATCACTGGGTCTCTGTGCTTCTCTGTGCACTACAGGCAGATCGTGGCTGGTGGGAGGGGCCGGCAGGGGGCTGTACATGGCTTCCTGATTACATCTCAGTACTCCTCCCCCAGAGCCCTCAGTCCTGAAGCAGTGGGAGGAGTTATGCAAATATCAATATGCCTTGGTGGGTGTCAGCAAGGACACAGTGTAGACCGGGGACATAGAACCTCACTGGGGGAGGACAGCAGGGGCACAGTGTAGACCGGGGACATAGAACCTCACTGGGGGAGGACAGCAGGGGCACAGTGTAGACCGGGGACATAGAACCTCACTGGGGGAGGACAGCAGGGGCACAGTGTAGACTGGGGACATAGAACATCACTGGGGGAGGACAGCAGGGACACAGTGTAGGCCGGGGACATAGAACCTCACTGGGGAAGACAGCAGGGGCACAGTGTAGGCCGGGGACATAGAACCTCACTGGGGAAGACAGCAGGGGCACAGTGTAGATCGGGGACATAGAACCTCACTGGGGGAGGACAGCAGGGGCACAGTGTAGGCCGGGGACATAGAACCTCACTGGGGGAGGACAGCAGGGGCACAGTGTAGGCCGGGGACATAGAACCTCACTGGGGGAGGACAGCAGGGGCACAGTGTAGACCGGGGACATAGAACCTCACTGGGGGAGGACAGCAGGGGCACAGTGTAGACCGGGGACATAGAACCTCACTGGCGGAGGACAGCAGGGACACAGTGTAGACAGAGGACATAGAACCTCACTGGGGGAGGACAGCAGGGGCACAGTGTAGACAGAGGACATAGAACCTCACTGGGGGAGGACAGCAGGGGCACAGTGTAGACCGGGGATATAGAACCTCACTGGGGGAGGACAGCAGGGGCACAGTGTAGACCGGGGACATAGAACCTCACTGGGGGAGGACAGCAGGGGCACAGTGTAGACCGGGGACATAGAACCTCACTGGGGAGGACAGCAGGGACACAGTGTAGACCGGGGACATAGAACCTCACTGGGGGAGAACAGCAGGGACACAGTGTAGACCGGGGACATAGAACCTCACTAAGGGAGGACAGCAGGGGCACAGTGTAGACAGAGGACATAGAACCTCACTGGGGGAGGACAGCAGGGGCACAGTGTAGACCGGGGACATAGAACCTCACTGGGGGAGGACAGCAGGGACACAGTGTAGACCGGGGACATAGAACCTCACTAAGGGAGGACAGCAGGGACACAGTGTAGACAGAGGACATAGAACCTCACTGGGGGAGGACAGCAGGGACACAGTGTAGACCAGGGACATAGAACTTCACTGGGGGAGGACAGCAGGGGCACAGTGCAGACCGGGGACATAGAACCTCACTGGGGGAGGACAGCAGGGGCACAGTGTAGACCGGGGACATAGAACCTCACTGGGGGGGGGCAGCAGGGGAACAGTGTAGACCGGGGACATAGAACCTCACTGGGGGGGGGGGGGGGCAGCAGGGGAACAGTGTAGTCCGGGGACATAGAACCTCACTGGGGGAGGACAGCAGGGGCACAGTGTAGACCGGGGACATAGAACCTCACTGGGGAGGACAGCAGGGACACAGTGTAGACAGAGGACATAGAACCTCACTGGGGGAGGACAGCAGGGGCACAGTGTAGACCGGGGACATAGAACCTCACTGAGGGAGGACAGCAGGGACAAAGTGTAGACCGGGGACATAGAACCTCACTGGGGGAGGACAGCAGGGGCACAGTGTAGACCGGGGACATAGAACCTCACTGGGGGAGGACAGCAGGGACACAGTGTAGACAGAGGACATAGAACCTCACTGGGGGAGGACAGCAGGGGCACAGTGCAGCCCGGGGACATAGAACCTCACTGGGGGAGGACAGCAGGGGCACAGTGTAGACCGGGGACATAGAACCTCACTGGGGGGGGGGGGGGGCAGCAGGGGAACAGTGTAGACCGGGGACATAGAACCTCACTGAGGGAGGACAGCAGGGACAAAGTGTAGACCGGGGACATAGAACCTCACTGGGGGAGGACAGCAGGGACAAAGTGTAGACCGGGGACATAGAACCTCACTGGGGGAGGACAGCAGGAGCACAGTGTAGACAGAAGACATAGAACCTCACTGGGGGAGGACAGCAGGGACACAGTGTAGACCGGGGACATAGAACCTCACTGGGGGAGGACAGCAGGGACACAGTGTAGACCGGGGACATAGAACCTCACTGGGGGAGGACAGCAGGGGCACAGTGTAGACCGGGGACATAGAACCTCACTGGGGGAGGACAGCAGGGGCACAGTGTAGACCGGGGACATAGAACCTCACTGGGGGAGGACAGCAGGGGCACAGTGTAGACCGGGGACAAAGAACCTCACTGGGGGAGGACAGCAGGGACACAGTATAGACCGGGGACATAGAACCTCACTGAGGGAGGACAACAGGGACAAAGTGTAGACCGGGGACATAGAACCTCACTGGGGGGAGGACAGCAGGAGCACAGTGTAGACAGAAGACATAGAACCTCACTGGGGGAGGACAGCAGGGACACAGTGTAGACAGGAGATGTAGAACCTCACTGGGGGAGGACAGTAGGGACACAGTGTAGACAGAGGACATAGAACCTCACTGGGGGAGGACAGCAGGGACACAGTGTAGACCAGGGACATAGAACTTCACTGGGGGAGGACAGCAGGGGCACAGTGCAGACCGGGGACATAGAACCTCACTGGGGGAGGACAGCAGGGGCACAGTGTAGACCGGGGACATAGAACCTCACTGGGGGGGGGCAGCAGGGGAACAGTGTAGACCGGGGACATAGAACCTCACTGGGGGGGGGGGGGGGCAGCAGGGGAACAGTGTAGTCCGGGGACATAGAACCTCACTGGGGGAGGACAGCAGGGGCACAGTGTAGACCGGGGACATAGAACCTCACTGGGGAGGACAGCAGGGACACAGTGTAGACAGAGGACATAGAACCTCACTGGGGGAGGACAGCAGGGGCACAGTGTAGACCGGGGACATAGAACCTCACTGAGGGAGGACAGCAGGGACAAAGTGTAGACCGGGGACATAGAACCTCACTGGGGGAGGACAGCAGGGGCACAGTGTAGACCGGGGACATAGAACCTCACTGGGGGAGGACAGCAGGGACACAGTGTAGACAGAGGACATAGAACCTCACTGGGGGAGGACAGCAGGGGCACAGTGCAGCCCGGGGACATAGAACCTCACTGGGGGAGGACAGCAGGGGCACAGTGTAGACCGGGGACATAGAACCTCACTGGGGGGGGGGGGGCAGCAGGGGAACAGTGTAGACCGGGGACATAGAACCTCACTGAGGGAGGACAGCAGGGACAAAGTGTAGACCGGGGACATAGAACCTCACTGGGGGAGGACAGCAGGGACAAAGTGTAGACCGGGGACATAGAACCTCACTGGGGGAGGACAGCAGGAGCACAGTGTAGACAGAAGACATAGAACCTCACTGGGGGAGGACAGCAGGGACACAGTGTAGACCGGGGACATAGAACCTCACTGGGGGAGGACAGCAGGGACACAGTGTAGACCGGGGACATAGAACCTCACTGGGGGAGGACAGCAGGGGCACAGTGTAGACCGGGGACATAGAACCTCACTGGGGGAGGACAGCAGGGGCACAGTGTAGACCGGGGACATAGAACCTCACTGGGGGAGGACAGCAGGGGCACAGTGTAGACCGGGGACAAAGAACCTCACTGGGGGAGGACAGCAGGGACACAGTATAGACCGGGGACATAGAACCTCACTGAGGGAGGACAACAGGGACAAAGTGTAGACCGGGGACATAGAACCTCACTGGGGGGAGGACAGCAGGAGCACAGTGTAGACAGAAGACATAGAACCTCACTGGGGGAGGACAGCAGGGACACAGTGTAGACAGGAGATGTAGAACCTCACTGGGGGAGGACAGTAGGGACACAGTGTAGACAGAGGACATAGAACCTCACTGGGGGAGGACAGCAGGAGCACAGTGTAGACAGAAGACGTAGAACCTCACTGGAGGAGGACAGCAGGGACACAGTGTAGACCGGGGACATAGAACCTCACTGTGGGAGGACAGTAGGGACACAGTGTAGACAGAAGACATAGAACCTCACTGGGGGAGGACAGCAGGGGCACAGTGTAAACCGGGGACATAGAACCTTACTGGGGAAGGACAGCAGGGACAAAGTGTAGACCGGGGACATAGAACCTCACTGGGGGAGGACAGCAGGAGCACAGTGTAGACCAAGGACATAGAACCTCACTGGGGAGGATAGCAGGGACACAGTATAGACCGGAGACAAAGAACCTCACTGGGGGAGGACAGCAGGAGCACAGTGTAGACCGGGGACATAGAACCTCACTGGGGGAGGACAGCAGGAGCACAGTGTAGACCAAGGACATAGAACCTCACTGGGGAGGATAGCAGGGACACAGTATAGACCGGAGACAAAGAACCTCACTGGGGGAGGACAGCAGGGGCACAGTGTAGACAGAGGACATAGAACCTCACTGGGGGAGGACAGCAGGGGCACAGCTTAGACAGAGGACATAGAACCTCACTGGGGAGGACAGCAGGGACACAGTGTAGACTGAGGACATAGAACCTCACTGGGGGAGGACAGCAGGGGCACAGTGTAAACCGGGGACATAGAACCTTACTGGGGAAGGACAGCAGGGACAAAGTGTAGACAGGAGATGTAGAACCTCACTGGGGGAGGACAGTAGGGACACAGTGTAGACCGGGGACATAGAACCTCACTGGGGGAGGACAGCAGGGACACAGTGTAGACAGGAGACATAGAACCTCACTGGGGGAGGACAGCAGGGACACAGTGTAGACAGGAGATGTAGAACCTCACTGGGGGAGGACAGTAGGGACACAGTGTAGACAGAGGACATAGAACCTCACTGGGGGAGGACAGCAGGAGCACAGTGTAGACCGGGGACATAGAACCTCACTGGGGGAGGACAGCAGGGACACAGTGTAGACAGGAGACATAGAACCTCACTGGGGGAGGACAGCAGGGGCACAGTGTAGACCGGGGACATAGAACCTCACTGGGGGAGGACAGCAGAGGCACAGTGTAGACCAGGGACATAGAACCTCACTGGGGAGGATAGCAGGGACACAGTGTAGACCGGGGACATAGAACCTCACTGGGGGAGGACAGCAGGGACACAGTGTAGACTGGGGACATAGAACCTCACTGGGGGAGGACAGCAGGGACACAGTGTAAACCGGGGACATAGAACCTCACTGGCGGAGGACAGCAGGACCACAGTGTAGACAGAAGACATGGAACCTCACTGGGGGAGGACAGCAGAGACACAGTGTAGATGGGTGACGTAGAACCTCACTGTGGGAGGACAGCAGGGACACAGTGTAGACAGAAGACATAGAACCTCACTGTAGGGGGACAGCAGGGGCACAGTGTAGACAGGGGACATAGAACCTCACTGGGGGAGGACAGCAGGGGCACAGTGTAGACAGGGGACATAGAACCTCACTGGGGGAGGACAGCAGGGACACAGTGTAGACAGAAGATGTAGAACCTTACTGGAGGAGGACAGCAGGGACACAGTGTAGACCGGGGACATAGAACCTCACTGGGGGAGGACAGCAGGGACACAGTGTAGACCGGGGACATAGAACCTCACTGGGGGAGGACAGCAGGGACACAGTGTAGACAGAAGACGTAGAACCTCACTGGAGGAGGACAGCAGGGACACAGTGTAGACCGGGGACATAGAACCTCACTGGAGGAGGACAGCAGGGACACAGTGTAGACCGGGGACATAGAACCTCACTGGGGGAGGACAGCAGGGACACAGTGTAGACAGAAGACGTAGAACCTCACTGGGGGAGGACAGCAGGGACACAGTGTAGACAGGGGACATAGAACCTCACTGGGGGAGGACAGCAGGGACACAGTGTAGACAGAAGACGTAGAACCTCACTGGAGGAGGATAGCAGGGACACAGTGTAGACCGGGGACATAGAACCTCACTGGGGGAGGACAGCAGGGACACAGTGTAGACAGAAGACGTAGAACCTCACTGGAGGAGGACAGCAGGGACACAGTGTAGACCGGGGACATAGAACCTCACTGGAGGAGGACAGCAGGGACACAGTGTAGACCGGGGACATAGAACCTCACTGGGGGAGGACAGCAGGGACACAGTGTAGACAGAAGACGTAGAACCTCACTGGAGGAGGACAGCAGGGACACAGTGTAGACCGGGGACATAGAACCTCACTGGAGGAGGACAGCAGGGACACAGTGTAGACCGGGGACATAGAACCTCACTGGGGGAGGACAGCAGGGACACAGTGTAGACAGAAGACGTAGAACCTCACTGGAGGAGGACAGCAGGGACACAGTGTAGACCGGGGACATAGAACCTCACTGGAGGAGGACAGCAGGGACACAGTGTAGACCGGGGACATAGAACCTCACTGGGGGAGGACAGCAGGGACACAGTGTAGACAGAAGACGTAGAACCTCACTGGGGGAGGACAGCAGGGACACAGTGTAGACCGGGGACATAGAACCTCACTGGAGGAGGACAGCAGGGACACAGTGTAGACCGGGGACATAGAACCTCACTGGGGGAGGACAGCAGGGACACAGTGTAGACAGAAGACGTAGAACCTCACTGGAGGAGGACAGCAGGGACACAGTGTAGACCGGGGACATAGAACCTCACTGGAGGAGGACAGCAGGGACACAGTGTAGACCGGGGACATAGAACCTCACTGGGGAGGACAGCAGGGACACAGTGTAGACAGAAGACGTAGAACCTCACTGGAGGAGGACAGCAGGGACACAGTGTAGACCGGGGACATAGAACCTCACTGGAGGAGGACAGCAGGGACACAGTGTAGACCGGGGACATAGAACCTCACTGGAGGAGGACAGCAGGGACACAGTGTAGATGGGTGACATAGAACCTCACTGGGGGAGGACAGCAGGGACAGAGTGCAGACAGGGGACATAGAACCTCACTGGGGGAGGACAGCAGGGACACAGTGCAGACAGGGGACATAGAAACTCATTAGAAATAAAAGTAATGAAAGTGATATGTTTAATGTCCTTATTTTGTCCTGCTGGGTTGGCCGTCTCCTTCTCCTCCAGGGAATGCTCTTCATGCACAACAGCGTCATTGTGTCCCACGGGAACCTCAAGTCCTGCAACTGTGTGGTGGACAGCCGTTTCGTTCTGAAGATCACCGACTACGGACTGGCCAGCTTCCGCGGCGTGGTGGACTTGGAGGATTCTCACGCTTTTTTTGCCAGTAAGATGGAACATCTCTGCTCAGGAGATCATTGGCCGACATGACATGTAGGGGGGACATCTGACTGGAGGCAGCTAAAGGACGACCCCAATTGTACCACTATTACCCAAATGTTTGAACCTCAACATTTTCTGACAGTCAGTACCAGGACAGAGTCTACCAGGGCAAAGATCCAGAACTGTGCCCCCTCCCCCAGTGAGTTCATTCTTTGCACCCTTGCTTCACTGCGCCCTGGGCAGCTGACCTTCCTGCCCACCCCTTGTCCCAGCCCTTTTGGCAGTTCTGATGGTTGTCATCAAACTGACCCCTGACCCTAGGGCCCGCTCCTTACACAAGTCCTGACTCAGATATCTTTGACCATTCAAAGTGTGTCCTTCTATTCAACTTCTAGTACAGCCTTTCTCAAACCAGGGTTCCGTGGAAGATCGGGGGTTGCTGCAGAAATTGCTTGGGGTTCCTTGAGCAATTTCTGCCTCTCAGATGAGTAACTACTGACATTATTGACCTTTTTATATATCTATAAGTGGGGATTCTTCCTACTGACCCTAAATGTAAAGAGCATTCTTCCCACTGACCATCGCCATGATGTACCATGAGCTGGAGATATAGGAGACCACAAAGGTATTTCAAGGGTTTCTCCATGTTAAAAATCTTGAGAAAGGTTGTCCTAGTAGATGGCCTAGAGCATTGTGGCAGGTGTTCATCCATAGGTTTTTATTGCAGATTTGTACTCGGCCATGTGGAAAACTGAGTCCAAGTTGAGCTTCAAAGGGAAGGGAAAGGGATGTTATTAGGATATCAAAGTCTTCTCATCATTCTGAGGTAGTTCCTTATCCATTGTTGTTATAGAGAGGCTGTGGACCGCTCCGGAGCTCCTCCGCATGGAATCCCCCGATCCTCAGGGGACCCAGAAAGGAGACATCTACAGCTTTGGCATTATACTTCAGGAGATCGCTCTCAGAAACGGGGTCTTCTACATGGACAGCGCCGACTACAGCCCCAAAGGTGTGTCTCCTGACCAGGGTGCTGACCCCACCACCAGACAACAGGGTTTAGTAGATCGTGGTTCCTCTTTCTTCTGTAATTTCCCAAACTTTCTGAATTTTCCTTTCAGAAATTATAGACCGAGTTAAGAGCCAGGAGAAGCCGTACTTCCGACCATCCACGAACCTTTACTGCCATATCCAGGAACTAGGGGTGCTCATGCAGAGGTGCTGGGCGGAGGACCCTCTAGACAGGCCAGACTTCAATCAGATTAAAGTTCTGCTACGAAAGTTCAACAGGTGATGATCTGCATTCTGGGAATGCCTCTGGCCTGAAATTCCTCTTATTTTAACTCTGAAGATTCCTATTGGACTGGGCAGGGGGGGCTATACTGGATACCCATGGGGAAAGGGGGGGGGGGGGGGCATGGGCAGCATTTACATATGCAGCATTACTCACATGTTATTTTAGTTTGTATTAAGGGGCCTGATGTGTGCCAATGTGGACCACTCACACCATACAAGAAGACGAGTAACATTCCCCACCAGTCTGAACCACTAACACCATACAAGAGGTCAACTAACATTCCCCACCAGTTTGGTCTATGAGTAGCATTCACCACTAGCGTGGACCACTGACTCCATACAAGGGGCCAAGTAACATTCCCCTCTATTGTGGACCACTGACACCATATAGGAGGTCAAGTAACATTCCCCACCAGTCTGGTCTGCTGACACCATACAGGTGGGGAAATAACATTCCCAAATCTCCACCAGTCTGAACTACTGACACCATACAAGAGGTCAACTAACATTCCCCACCAGTTTGGTCTATGAGTAGCATTCACCACTAGCGTGGACCACTGACTCCATACAAGGGGCAAAGTAACATTCCCCTCTATTGTGGACCACTGACACCATACAGGAGGCCAAGTAACATTCCCCACCAGTCTGGTCTACTGACACCATCCAAGAGGCCAAGTAACATTCCCCACCAGTCTGGAACATTGACACCATACAGGAGGTAAAGTAACATTCCCCACCAGTCTGGTCTACTGACACCATCCAAGAGGCCAAGTAACATTCCCCACCAGTCTGGAACATTGACACCATACAGGAGGTAAAGTAACATTCCCCACCAGTCTGGTCTACTGACACCATACAAGAGGTCAACTAACATTCCCCACCAGTTTGGTCTACTGACACCATACAGGTCGACAAGTAACATTCCCCACCAGTCTGGAACATTGACACCATACAGGAGGCCAAATAACATTCCCCTCCATTGTGGACCATTGACCCCATAAAATAGGCCAAGTATCAATCCCCACCAATGTGGACCACTAACACCATACAGGAGGTAAAGTAACATTCCCCACCAGTCTGGTCTACTGACACCATACAAGAGGCCAGGTAACATTTCCCACCAGTGTGGACGAATGACATCAAATTCTGGCTCTCCATCTATATGTTGCAGCAGAAATTGAGTTTGGTGAGACCAGGCAATGTTATTCCGATATTGACCAGTCCTGGTGATCTGGTGCTCCCTGTAGCCTAATTTTCTTGCTCTTAGCAGCAGGAAGGAACCCTGCTGGTCTTCTGTAGTCCGTCTTCTTCAAGGTCCTTCTGTTGCGTGGTTACATTCGGCCTTCTGTACAGAATTAGAGTTTTGTCTGTTGGTGGTCCTATGAGTACATGGTCATGTCTGTTGGTGGTCCTATGAGTACATTGTCATGTCTGTTGGTGGTGGTCCTATGAGTACATTGTCATGTCTGTTGGTGGTCCTATGAGTACATCGTCATGTCCGTTGGTGGTGGTCCTATAAGCACATTGTCATTCTGTTGGTGGTCCTATGAGTACATTGTCATTCTGTTGGTGGTCCTATGAGTACATCGTCATGTCTAGTGGTGGTCCTATGAGTACATTGTCATGTCTGTTTGTGGTCCTATCAGTGCATCATCATGTCTGTTGGTGGTGGTCCTATGAGTACATTGTCATTCTGTTGGTGGTGGTCCTATGAGTGCATCATCATGTCTGTTGGGGGTGGTCCTATGAGTACATTGTCATGTCTGTTGGTGGTGGTCCTATGAGTACATTGTCATGTCTGTTGGTGGTGGTCCTATGAGTACATTGTCATGTCTGTTGGTGGTGGTCCTATGAGTACATTGTCATGCCTGTTGGTGGTCCTATGAGTACATTGTCATGTCTGTTGGTGGTGGTCCTATGAGTACATTGTCATGTCTGTTGGTGGTCCTATGAGTACATTGTCATGCCTGTTGGTGGTCCTATGAGTACATTGTCATGTCTGTTGGGGGTGGTCCTATGAGTACATTGTCATGTCTGTTGGTGGTCCTATGAGTACATTGTTATGTCTGTTGGTGGTGGTCCTATGAGTACATTGTCATGTCTGTTGGTGGTCCTATGAGTACATCTTCATGTCTGTTGGTGGTGGTCCTATGAGTACATTGTCATGTCTGTTGGTGGTCCTATGAGTACATTGTCATGTCTGTTGGTGGTGGTCCTATGAGTACATTGTCATGTCTGTTGGTGTTCCTATGAGTACATTGTCATGTCTGTTGGTGGTGGTCCTATGAGTACATTGTCATGTCTGTTGGTGGTGGTCCTATGAGTACATTGTCATGTCTAGTGGTGGTCCTATGAGTACATTGTCATGTCTGTTGGTGGTGGTCCTATGAGTACATTGTCATGTCTGTTGGTGGTGGTCCTATGAGTACATTGTCATGTCTGTTGGTGGTGGTCCTATGAGTACATTGTCATGTCTGTTGTTGGTGGTCCTATGAGTACATTGTCATGTCTGTTGGTGGTGGTCCTATGAGTACATTGTCATGTCTGTTGGTGGTCCTATGAGTACATTGTCATGTCTGTTGGTGGTGGTCCTATGAGTACATTGTCATGTCTGTTGGTGGTCCTATGAGTACATTGTCATTCTGTTGGTGGTCCTATGAGTACATTGTCATGTCTGTTGGTGGTGGTCCTATGAGTGCATCGTCATGTCTGTTGGTGGTGGTCCTATGAGTACATTGTCATGCCTGTTGGTGGTGGTCCTATGAGTACATTGTCATGTCGGTTGGTGGTGGTCCTATGAGTACATTGTCATGTCTGTTGGTGGTGGTCCTATGAGTACATTGTCATTCTGTTGGTGGTGGTCCTATGAGTACATTGTCATGCCTGTTGGTGGTGGTCCTATGAGTACATTGTCATGTCTGTTGGTGGTGGTCCTATGAGTACATTGTCATGTCTGTTGGTGGTGGTCCTATGAGTACATTGTCATGTCTGTTGGTGGTGGTCCTATGAGTACATTGTCATGTCTGTTGGTGGTGGTCCTATGAGTACATTGTCATGTCTGTTGGTGGTGGTCCTATGGGTACATTGTCATGTCTGTTGGTGGTCCTATGAGTACATTGTCATGTCTGTTGGTGGTGGTCCTATGGGTACATTGTCATGTCTGTTGGTGGTGGTCCTATGAGTACATTGTCATGTCTGTTGGTGGTGGTCCTATGAGTACATTGTCATGTCTGTTGGTGGTGGTCCTATGAGTACATTGTCATGTCTGTTGGTGGTGGTCCTATGAGTACATTGTCATGTCTGTTGGTGGTGGTCCTATGAGTACATTGTCATGTCTGTTGGTGGTGGTCCTATGGGTACATTGTCATGTCTGTTGGTGGTCCTATGAGTACATTGTCATGTCTGTTGGTGGTGGTCCTATGAGAACATTGTCATGTCTGTTGGTGGTCCTATGAGTACATTGTCATGTCTGTTGGTGGTGGTCCTATGGGTACATTGTCATGTCTGTTGGTGGTGGTCCTATGAGTACATTGTCATGCCCGTTGGTGGTCCTATGAGTACATTGTCATGCCTGTTGGTGGTCCTATGAGTACATTGTCATGTCGGTTGGTGGTGGTCCTATGAGTACATTGTCATGTCTGTTGGTGGTGGTCCTATGAGTACATTGTCATGTCTGTTGGTGGTGGTCCTATGAGTACATTGTCATGCCTGTTGGTGGTGGTCCTATGAGAACATTGTCATGTCTGTTGGTGGTGGTCCTATGGGTACATTGTCATGTCTGTTGGTGGTCCTATGAGTACATTGTCATGTCTGTTGGTGGTGGTCCTATGAGTACATTGTCATGTCTGTTGGTGGTCCTATGAGTACATTGTCATGTCTGTTGGTGGTGGTCCTATGAGTACATTGTCATGTCTGTTGGTGGTCCTATGAGTACATTGTCATGTCTGTTGGTGGTGGTCCTATGAGTACATTGTCATGCCTGTTGGTGGTCCTATGAGTACATTGTCATGTCTGTTGGTGGTCCTATGAGTACATTGTCATGCCTGTTGGTGGTCCTATGAGTACATTGTCATGTCTGTTGGTGGTCCTATGAGTACATTGTCATGTCTGTTGGTGGTGGTCCTATGAGTACATTGTCATGTCTGTTGGTGGTCCTATGAGTACATTGTCATGTCTGTGGTTTGCAGGGAGAACAGCTCAAACATCTTGGACAATCTGCTGTCCCGCATGGAGCAGTACGCCAATAACCTGGAGGAGCTGGTGGAGGACCGGACGCAGGCGTACCTAGAGGAGAAACGCAAGGCTGAGGCTCTCCTCTACCAGATACTTCCCCAGTGAGTATGAGGAGACAGGCCTACCCAAACTTTGCTTCTTTTTTTGTGCTGCACCTCCAGCGGTGCAGAGTATTTCAGGAGAGGAGAGTTATAAAGGAATGAGCGAGTCTTCCAGCAGAGCAGAGTATTTCAGGAGAGGAGAGTTATAGAGGAAGGAGCAGAGTCCTCCAGCAGAGCAGAGTATTTCAGGAGAGGAGAGTTATAAAGGAAGGAGCAGAGTCCTCCTGCAGTGTAGAGTATTTCAGGAGAGGAGAGTTATAAAGGAAGGAGCAGAGTCCTCCAGCAGTGTAGACTATTTCAGGAGAGGAGAGTTATACAGGAAGGAGCAGAGTCCTCCAGCAGAGCAGAGTATTTCAGGAGAGGAGAGTTATACAGGAAGGAGCAGAGTCCTCCAGCAGAGTATTTCAGGAGAGGAGAGTTATAGAGGAAGGAGCAGAGTCCTCCAGCAGGGCAGAGTATTTCAGGAGAGGAGAGTTATAAAGGAAGGAGCAGAGTCCTCCAGCAGTGCAGAGTATTTCAGGAGAGGAGAGTTATAGAGGAAGGAGCAGAGTCCTCCAGCAGAGCAGAGTATTTCAGGAGAGGAGAGTTATAAAGGAAGGAGCAGAGTCCTCCAGCAGAGCAGAGTATTTCAGGAGAGGAGAGTTATAGAGGAAGGAGCAGAGTCCTCCAGCAGAGCAGAGTATTTCAGGAGAGGAGAGTTATAGAGGAAGGAGCAGAGTCCTCCAGCAGAGCAGAGTATTTCAGGAGAGGAGAGTTATGGAGGAAGGAGCAGAGTCCTCCAGCAGTGCAGAGTATTTCAGGAGAGGAGAGTTATAGAGGAAGGAGCAGAGTCCTCCAGCAGAGCAGAGTATTTCAGGAGAGGAGAGTTATAGAGGAAGGAGCAGAGTCCTCCAGCAGTGCAGAGTATTTCAGGAGAGGAGAGTTATAGAGGAAGGAGCAGAGTCCTCCAGCAGGGCAGAGTATTTCAGGAGAGGAGAGTTATAGAGGAAGGAGCAGAGTCCTCCAGCAGGGCAGAGTATTTCAGGAGAGGAGAGTTATACAGGAAGGAGCAGAGTCCTCCAGCAGAGCAGAGTATTTCAGGAGAGGAGAGTTATAGAGGAAGGAGCAGAGTCCTCCAGCAGTGCAGAGTATTTCAGGAGAGGAGAGTTATAGAGGAAGGAGCAGAGTCCTCCAGCAGGGCAGAGTATTTCAGGAGAGGAGAGTTATAGAGGAAGGAGCAGAGTCCTCCAGCAGTGCAGAGTATTTCAGGAGAGGAGAGTTATAGAGGAAGGAGCAGAGTCCTCCAGCAGGGCAGAGTATTTCAGGAGAGGAGAGTTATACAGGAAGGAGCAGAGTCCTCCAGCAGGAATAGTTATGAATGGTCATGCTGCTTCTTTCCATCCTTGTAGTTCTGTGGCTGAGCAGCTGAAGAGAGGAGAGACGGTTCAGGCCGAGGCTTTTGATAGCGTCACCATCTACTTCAGCGACATTGTCGGGTTCACGGCACTATCGGCTGAAAGTACGCCAATGCAGGTACTCCGGAGTCACGTGATCAATACTCTCCACAAATCTCAGACCCCTTCTACCACTGATAGATGCAGAGTCGCACCCCCTGAGAGTCTCCTCTCTTCTCTCTTCTCTCTTCTCTCTTCTTTCTCTCTGGGACTCTATTGGGGGGACTTCTATGAAATATCAGTTTGGTGCGGAGTGATTCTTTAGTTCTCCTGACTCCCCATGCTCCTCCTTTCCCTCTTTTGTCTTACGAAGCCGCTTCCTCTTTCAGGTGGTCACGCTCTTGAATGATCTCTACACTTGTTTTGATGCCATCATAGACAACTTTGACGTCTACAAGGTAAGCCCTGCAGGCGGAGGCCTCCCTTACGGTACTGAGATGTCCAATAGAGGAAGGGTTTGGATTTCCCAGTTGGTCTCTTCTGGGGATGATGGCTGTCGCTGTTTATTAGGTGGAGACGATCGGTGACGCGTACATGGTGGTGTCCGGGCTGCCGGTTCGGAATGGGAAGCTCCATGCCGGTGAGATCGCACGGATGTCTCTGGCCTTGCTGGACGCCGTCAAGACATTTAAAATCCGACATCGTCCAACTCAGCAGCTGCGACTTCGGATAGGAATTAATACAGGTGAGGAGAGGGCGGGGCCAAGTATATCACCTGCTTATAGAGAACCTATGACCTTGTCCTGTCCAGAGCTGGACCTCTGCAGTCATACACACTGTGACATTCTCCAGAACTAGCTGTGCTTCTGGATGTCACAGACAGGGGTCCCTATCCACTGGGAGAGAAGCACTTCAGGAAATACAGGGGGGTAACTGAGGCTTCATGGAGATGCAGGTGTCGCAGAGACATAAGGGGCGAACTGGAGTCACAGGATGGCACGGGGAGCTCTGGAGTCACAGGATGGCACGGGGGGGCTCTGGAGTCACAGGATGGCACGGGGGGCTCTGGAGTCAATTCCTGAGACTGGATACTGAGTGACACAGAAAGCTCAGTAGACAATGGAGCGGCAGAAGTCATTGTTGACACCGGCACAGAGAGGGGACACTGGAGACACAGGAGTGCAGGGGACACTGGAGACACAGGAGTGCAGGGGACACTGGAGACACAGGAGTGCAGGGGACACTGGAGACACAGGAGTGCAGGGGACACTGGAGACACAGGAGTGCAGGGGACACTGGGGACACAGGAGTTCAGGGGACACTGGAGACACAGGAGTGCAGGGGACACTGGAGTGCAGGAGTGCAGGAGACACAGGAGTGTACGGGACACTGGAGTGCAGGAGTGCAGGAGACACAGGAGTGCAGGGGACACTGCAGACACGGGACTGCAGGGGACACTGGAGGTAGAGGAGTCACTGGAGACACAGGAGTGCAGGGGGCACTGGAGACACAGGAGTGCAGGGGACACTGGAGACACAGGAGTTCAGGGGACACTGGAGACACAGGAGTGCAGGGGACACTGGAGACACAGGAGTGCAGGGGACACTGGAGACACAGGAGTGCAGGAGTCACTGGAGACACAGGAGTGCAGGGGACACTGGAGACACAGGAGTGCAGGGGACACTGGAGACACAGGAGTGCAGGAGTCACTGGAGACACAGGAGTGCAGGGGACACTGGAGACACAGGAGTCACTGGAGACACAGGAGTGCAGGGGACACTGGAGACACAGGAGTGCAGGAGTCACTGGAGACACAGGAGTGCAGGAGTCACTGGAGACACAGGAGTGCAGGGGACACAGGAGTGCAGGGGACACTGGAGACACAGGAGTGCAGGAGTCACTGGAGATACGGGAGTGCAGGGGTCACTGGAGACACAGGAGTGCGGGAGTCACTGGATACACAGGAGTGCAGGGGACACTGGAGACACAGGAGTGCAGGAGTCACTGGAGACACAGGAGTGCAGGGGACACTGGAGACACAGGAGTGCAGGAGTCACTGGAGATACGGGAGTGCAGGGGTCACTGGAGACACAGGAGTTCAGGGGACACTGGAGACACAGGAGCGGAGGAGACACTGGAGACACAGGAGTGCAGGGGACACTGGAGACACAGGAGTGCAGGGGACACTGGAGACACAGGAGATCAGGAGTCACTGGAGACACAGGAGTGCAGGGGACACTGGAGACACAGGAGTGCAGGGGACACTGGAGACACAGAACTGCAGGGGACACTGGAGACACAGGAGTGCAGGAGTCACTGGAGACACAGGAGTGCAGGAGTCACTGGAGACACAGGAGTGCAGGGGACGCTGGAGACACAGGAGTGCAGGGGACACTGGAGACACAGGAGTGCAGGGGACACTGGAGACACAGGAGTGCAGGAGTCACTGGAGATACGGGAGTGCAGGGGTCACTGGAGATACGTGAGTGCACGGGTCACTGGAGATACGTGAGTGCAGGGGTCACTGGAGATACGTGAGTGCAGGGGTCACTGGAGATACAGGAGTGCAGGGGTCACTGGAGACACAGGAGTGCAGGGGTCACTGGAGACACAGGAGTGCAGGGGACACTGGAGACACAGGAGTGCAGGAGTCACTGGAGACACAGGAGTGCAGGGGACACTGGAGACACAGGAGTGCAGGAGTCACTGGAGATACGGGAGTGCAGGGGTCACTGGAGACACAGGAGTTCAGGGGACACTGGAGACACAGGAGCGGGGGAGACACTGGAGACACAGGAGTGCAGGGGACACTGGAGACACAGGAGTGCAGGGGACACTGGAGACACAGGAGAGCAGGAGTCACTGGAGACACAGGAGTGCAGGGGACACTGGAGACACAGGAGTGCAGGGGACACTGGAGACACAGGAGTGCATGGGACACTGGAGACACAGGAGTGCAGGAGTCACTGGAGACACAGGAGTGCAGGAGTCACTGGAGACACAGGAGTGCAGGGGACACTGGAGAGACAGGAGTGCAGGGGACACTGGAGACACAGGAGTGCAGGGGACACTGGAGACACAGGAGTGCAGTAGTCACTGGAGATACGGGAGTGCAGGGGTCACTGGAGATATGTGAGTGCAGGGGTCACTAAAGATACGTGAGTGCAGGGGTCACTGGAGATACGTGAGTGCAGGGGTCACTGGAGATACGTGAGTGCAGGGGTCACTGGAGATACATGAGTGCAGGGGTCACTGGAGATACAGGAGTGCAGGGGTCACTGGAGATACGGGAGTGCAGGGGTCACTGGAGATACGGGAGTGCAGGGGTCACTGGAGATACGGAAGTGCAGGGGACACTGGAGACACAGGAGGGCAGGAGTCACTGGAGACACAGGAGTGCAGGAGTCACTGGAGACACAGGAGTGCAGGGGACACTGGAGACACAGGAGTGCAGGGGACACTGGAGACACAAGAGCGCAGGAGTCACTGGAGACACAGGAGTGCAGGAGTCACTGGAGACACAGGAGTGCAGGGGACACTGGAGACACAGGAGTGCAGGGGACACTGGTTACACAGGAGTGCAGGGGACACTGGAGACACAGGAGTGCAGGGGACACTGGAGACACAGGAGTGCAGGAGTCACTGGTTACACAGGAGTGCAGGGGACACTGGAGACACAGGAGTGCAGGGGACACTGGTTACACAGGAGTGCAGGGGACACTGGAGACACAGGAGTGCAGGGGACACTGGAGACACAGGAGTGCAGGGGACACTGGAGACACAGGAGTGCAGGGGACACTGGAGACACAGGAGTGCAGGGGACACTGGAGACACAGGAGTGCAGGGGACACTGGAGACACAGGAGTGCAGGAGTCACTGGAGATACGGGAGTGCAGGGGTCACTGGAGATATGTGAGTGCAGGGGTCACTAAAGATACGTTAGTGCAGGGGTCACTGGAGATACGTGAGTGCAGGGGTCACTGGAGATACAGGAGTGCAGGGGTCACTGGAGATACGGGAGTGCAGGGGTCACTGGAGACACAGGAGTGCAGGGGTCACTGGAGACACAGGAGTGCAGGGGACACTGGAGACACAGGAGTGCAGGGGACACTGGAGACACAGGAGTGCAGGGGACACTGGAGACACAGGAGTGCAGGAGTCACTGGAGATACGGGAGTGCAGGGGTCACTGGAGATATGTGAGTGCAGGGGTCACTAAAGATACGTGAGTGCAGGGGTCACTGGAGATACGTGAGTGCAGGGGTCACTGGAGATACGTGAGTGCAGGGGTCACTGGAGATACGTGAGTGCAGGGGTCACTGGAGATACAGGAGTGCAGGGGTCACTGGAGATACGGGAGTGCAGGGGTCACTGGAGATACGGAAGTGCAGGGGACACTGGAGACACAGGAGGGCAGGAGTCACTGGAGACACAGGAGTGCAGGAGTCACTGGAGACACAGGAGTGCAGGGGACACTGGAGACACAGGAGTGCAGGGGACACTGGAGACACAAGAGTGCAGGAGTCACTGGAGACACAGGAGTGCAGGAGTCACTGGAGACACAGGAGTGCAGGGGACACTGGAGACACAGGAGTGCAGGGGACACTGGAGACACAGGAGTGCAGGGGACACTGGTTACACAGGAGTGCAGGGGACACTGGAGACACAGGAGTGCAGGAGTCACTGGAGACACAGGAGACACAGGAGTGCAGGAGTCACTGGAGATACGGGAGTGCAGGGGTCACTGGAGATACGGAAGTGCAGGGGTCAGTGGAGATACAGGAGTGCAGGGGTCAGTGGAGATACGGAAGTGCAGGGGTCACTGGAGATACGGGAGTGCAGGGGTCACTGGAGATACGGGAGTGCAGGGGTGACTGGAGATACGGGAGTGCAGGGGTCACTGGAGACACGGGAGTGCAGGGGTCACTGGAGATACAGGAGTGCAGGGGTCACTGGAGATACGGGAGTGCAGGGGTCACTGGAGATACGGAAGTGCAGGGGACACTGGAGACACAGGAGGGCAGGAGTCACTGGAGACACAGGAGTGCAGGGGACACTGGAGACACAGGAGTGCAGGGGACACTGGAGACACAAGAGTGCAGGAGTCACTGGAGACACAGGAGTGCAGGAGTCACTGGAGACACAGGAGTGCAGGGGACACTGGAGACACAGGAGTGCAGGGGACACTGGAGACACAGGAGTGCAGGGGACACTGGAGACACAGGAGTGCAGGGGACACTGGAGACACAGGAGTGCAGGGGACACTGGTTACACAGGAGTGCAGGGGACACTGGAGACACAGGAGTGCAGGAGTCACTGGAGACACAGGAGACACAGGAGTGCAGGAGTCACTGGAGATACGGGAGTGCAGGGGTCACTGGAGATACGGAAGTGCAGGGGTCAGTGGAGATACAGGAGTGCAGGGGTCAGTGGAGATACGGAAGTGCAGGGGTCACTGGAGATACGGGAGTGCAGGGGTCACTGGAGATACGGGAGTGCAGGGGTCACTGGAGATACGGGAGTGCAGGGGTGACTGGAGATACGTGAGTGCAGGGGTCACTGGAGACACGGGAGTGCAGGGGTCACTGGAGATACGGGAGTGCAGGGGTCACTGGAGATACGGAAGTGCAGGGGTCACTGGAGATACGGGAGTGCAGGGGTCACTGGAGATACGGGAGTGCAGGGGTCACTGGAGATACGGAAGTGCAGGGGTCACTGGAGATACGGGAGTGCAGGGGTCACTGGAGATACGGGAGTGCAGGGGTTACAGGAGATACGGGAGTGCAGGGGTCACTGGAGATACAGGAGTGCAGGGGTCACTGGAGACACAGGAGTGCAGGGGACACTGGAGACACAGGAGTGCAGGGGACACTGGAGACACAGGAGTGCAGGGGTCACTGGAGACACAGGAGTGCAGGGGACACTGGAGACACAGGAGTGCAGGGGACACTGGAGACACAGGAGTGCAGGGGACACTGGAGACACAGGAGTGCAGGGGACACTGGAGACACAGGAGTGCAGGGGACACTGGAGACACAGGAGCACAGGGGTCACTGGAGACAAAGAGGACACTGGAGGCACAGAGCACAGGGGTCACTGGAGACATAGTAGTCACTGGTTCACTGGAGGCACAGGGGTTACAGCATACACAGAGGTCGTTGCCATGCAGAGGGGTCACAGAATAATCCCCTGCAGCCTGATTCCACAGAGCTCCTCACCTCTGCAGTGGGTGGATCTGCTTACCCGGATCTGTGCTGTGTGACTCTCTCCCTACATCACTAGTCAGGTAAGTCCGAAGGTGGCTGTGAGGAACTTCTTAGTATAGACACTATATGAGGCATTACTATATGTCAGGGAGGAGAATGCAATGGACGTGTCTTGGATTCCTGTCCTGCAATGCAGGGTGGTTCCCAGATCATCGAGGAGGTGGGGGAAGGGACAGGTGCACGAAAGGCAGGGACCCCCTGGCTGGTAGAGCTACTATGGGGGTCCATCATATCATCCCGTATAATAATCCCAGGTGGTTCTGCTTCTCATACAGCTTTGTTTCTGTCTAGGTCCCGTCTGTGCCGGAGTGGTGGGCCTTAAGATGCCTCGATACTGCCTCTTCGGAGATACGGTGAACACAGCATCACGCATGGAGTCCAATGGTGAAGGTGAGATTGCCTGTCTGGGTGAGGTATATGAAGATGCCAACTTCTATTGCCCACTCTTGTCTTCTTCTTGTGGGGGAGGGGGGCAGTAGATGTTTCTTTAGGATCCTAGAAGGTAGGACTTCTTCACTTCAAGATTCCAGAGAGGTGGAGGTCTGGGCTCTGTTTGGAGCGTCTCTTCCTGTTGGACTTTCTTAGCTGTTATGGTCCATCATCATGTGTGACCAATTCTGACCAGGATCCTCCCATCCTTCTGCCTTCATGTGGTCGATATTTTTGTGTTTTGTAGCCCTGAAGATCCACGTCTCCACAGACACGCGAAATGTCCTGGAAGAGTTCAGCTGCTTTGATTTGGAACTCAGAGGTGACGTGGAGATGAAGGTAATGGACATCTTGTAGCAGAGGCGTATCTAGAACCTTCAGGGCCCTGGTGCAAGAAACTATGAAGGGCTCCCCTGACCCAAGCCCAGGGTCTTTCCCACTGATCCTTTACAGGGTCCGTCCTTACATCAATGTCTACAGAGTTCCCCCTTACATCAGAGTCAACAGAGTTCCCCCTTACATCAATGTCTACAGAGTTCCCCCTTACATCAGAGTCAACAGAGTTCCCCCTTACATCAGAGTCAACAGAGTTCCCCCTTACATCAGAGTCAACAGAGTTCCCCCTTACATCAGAGTCAACAGAGTTCCCCCTTACATCAGAGTCAACAGAGTTCCCCCTTACATCAGAGTCAACAGAGTTCCCCCTTACATCAGAGTTCCCAGAGCCCCCTTTACATCAGAGTTCCCAGAGCCCCCTTTACATCAGAGTTCCCAGAGCCCCCTTTACATCAGAGTTCCCCTTTACAGTACATCAGTCTGCAGGGTTCCCCTTTACAACTCTGGTGACCCGAGATCCCCCTGATATCAGATTTCCTCTTTACACCAGAGTCTGCAGAGTGAATAAGGTAAAGGGGTTCACTGATGTAAGAGGGGAGTGAGGACACTGATATAAGGGGGGACCCCCTGGAGCTGGCCGATTTAGTAGTCGACTGAGCTTGGCTCAGGCAGTGCGCAGTGATGTTATGGCTCTTGGCGCCTTTCCCTTAAATTTGAAAGCAACTTCAAGGGGGAGGGGCTAGGGTCCCCCCACAGTGGCAGAAAAGCAGGGCTCGGTCGAAAGTGGGACCTTGGTAGTTATGCTACTGTCCTGTAGACAAGTTCTAGATTCTACATTCTTTACAGCATGGAGAATGCTCCTCATATCTCAATCCATCTCTTTCCCAGGGCAAAGGCAAGGTCCGAACCTACTGGCTACTGGGCGAACGAAGCAGCAGCAGCACCCACGGGTGACACCTTGCTGGCCTTCACCGGGGGAACAAGGCCGTGTTTGTACCTCATAGACGTCTCCACCTCACAGTGGCAATTGACACTAAGGAGGGTGGTGGAGTAAACTGCCTAAAACGTGGACCAAAGCCAAGGAGGGTTGGCCTTCCTCACATGTAGACGTGTGAACCAGCACACGCAACCGTGCCGTCATCGTGTATCTTAGCAACGAATGATGAAGCCAGGTGAGGGACTACAGAAACCAATGGCAAGGAGCTGTCTCCTAATTGTAAATGGTCTACCCCCACTTGAA